>QLTV01002008.1:221307-244889 GCA_003457575.1 Thermophis baileyi
TCACCAGGCAAAGGAAGGGCTGCCTCCTGTGCTGGCCACGCCCACCCCTTCACTAGGCCTTATTTTCGGGGGAGGGCGTATATTTACGCCCTCCCCAAAAATCAGGCTTGACCTTATTTTCAGGACATGTCCTATTTTCGGGGAAACACGGTACATACACATACATACATACATACATACATACATACATACATACATACATACATACATACATAATATATATTTATTGTATAACCCTGATTCTCAAAGAAAACATATGAAGAATGGTGGCAGGAATTGGGTATGAAAAGAAGGACTAGGGGTGACATGATAGCAGTCTTCCAATATTTGAGGGGCTGCCACAAAGAAAAGGGGGTCAAGCTATTCTCCAAGGCAACAGAAGGCAAGACAAGAAACAAATGTGTAGCATAGAGGCAGGGCCACCTCTAGAGCCAAGACTGAAATGGCAGTTTGCTTGATCTTCCTTTTCCTTTTTAAAACGTGACCTTCCCTTTAATGAGTTAGAAGTTGCAACTTTGTGCTGTGTCTTGAAATACAGAGCGAGAAAAGTCAGGATCGCAAGTCAGAGAGCAGAGAAAAGAGCCGAGAGCGACAAGGCTCCGTGCCGTTCAACAAAACCAGAGACAGGCGACCAAATGAAGAACAGCACCGGTGAGACCTACAGGCTAAAGGAAGGGGCTCAATCTGTGGTTGTGTTCACGTTCTTCGCCTTTTTTAACCTGTGTCATATTTACTTACAGCCTTCTCTATTTTGGGTAAAACTCCTGTCATAAATGTCTGGGGAAATTCTCAGTCATCCAGGTCATGGTTGTCCCAAAGGTGCTTTTTTCAAGAGGCAACGGGACTTTCTTTGTTTTTTCCTTGAAAACGTTTTGCTTCTCATCCAAGAAGCTTCTTCCGGTCTCACTGAATGGTGGGGAACAGAGGGGTTTAAGGACTGCAAGGAACATAAATCCTTCCATTCCCCACCATTCAGTCAGAACTGAAGAAGCTTCTTGGATGAGAAGTGAAATGTCTTCAGGGAAAAACAAAGAAAGTCCAGTTGCCTTTTGAAAAAGCACCTTTGGTTCCTATCATATCTAGCCATTGTGCTGATAGGGAATGGCCATTGTACAGGTAATCCTTCTTACAACTGGTCGCTTGATGACCATTCAAAGTTATGACGGATTCCCAAAAGTAACTTATGAACCATATTTGAGGTTCCAAAGGCCCAGTTCCCTCCCCACGGTCACATGACTGCATTTTGAGTGCTCTACAACTCACCTGCATTTACAGTCAACGTGCAACGCTGGATGGTCACGTGATCATGATTTGTAACAACACCCCCCCCCCAAAAAAAAAAACTTGCTTCCAGTTTCTGGCAAAAACACTCCATAGCAAATTGGTACATTTAACTGCAGTGTTCGCTTTGCAACCACCACGTTCACTTAGCAACCCTTGCACAAAAGGTGTAAAACGGGGCACAGTCATGTGGGTGACTCGCTTAACCATATTGACTTAGGACCAAAATTGCAGGCTTAATTGCAGTCATAAGTCGAAGTCTATCTGTAGCCTGGTACATTAAGAGAACCTCAATTTAGAGAAGGCTGATCTTTTGATATGCCCTCCTAATATTAAAAGACCTACCTTTTGTATTGTTGTACTTAAGCAAAAGGTTAATACAAACAATTGTAATAAGAATAACTAATCAAGGAGGTACAGAACTTGGGACTCCTTGCCGTTCTGCTGTGTTTATTTTTAGATTTTACTTATAGGCAATGCAAGGCTGTGAACATACATAATACTCCTTCTTTCTCTTATTTTCCCTACAACAACCATCCTGTGAAGTGGGTTGGACAGAGAGAGGGTGACTAGCCAAAGTCACTCAGCCAACTTTAATGCCTAAGGCAGACTAGAACTCCCCATCTTCTGGTGATTGGCCCAAAGTCACCCAGTTAGGTTTCATGCCTAAGGCGGGACCAGAACTCCCAGTCTCCTGGTGATTGGCCCAAAGTCACCCAGTCAGTTTTCATGCCTAAGGCGGGACCTAAACTCCCAGTCTCCTGATGATTAGCCCAACATGAAACCAGCCAGTTTTGCTGCCTAAGGTGGGACTAGAACTCACCACCTAGTGATTGCCTCAACGTCACCCAGCCGGCTTTCACACCTGAGGTGGGAACAGAACTTACTTCCTCCTGATTTCTAATCTAGTACCTTCACTGCTATACCAAACTGGCTCTGTGTAACTACCTTTGCGAGAGTGGAGGTGACATTTCCTTCTCCCCAGCCAGTTCAGCGTCAGGAAACTGGCCAAATGGGGGCTGGGCTTGCTGACTTGCTCATTCCTTCAATGGGGAAACGTGAGGACAGGAGGAGCCGAAAGGCAGAAACAGCCTGCCGACCAGAGCCAACCGTCTTTCTCTGCCTCACAGCACGGGTGATCGTCGAGAAAGACAGCGCTTGCGCTTGCAAGCCATCTGGGAGCAGGAGGAGCGGAAGAGGTTGGAGATCACCCGCGAGAAGCTGGAGTTTGAACGGGCGCGCCTGGAGCGGGAGCAGATGGAGCGGGAGCGGCTGGAGAGAGAGCGGATGTACATTGAGCACGAGCGGAGACGAGAGCAGGAACGGATCCAGCGGGAGAGAGAGGAACTGCGGCGGCAGCATGAGCAGCTGCGCTACGACAAGGAGAGGCGTGTGGCCCTGCGGAGGCCGTATGACATGGATGGCAGGTGAAAGTCACTTTTGCAACTGTGGGTCAGGTGAGGGGTCCTTGGTACCCTCTGAGCTTGGTTGTTTTCTTGTAGACCTTTCATGACCCAACTAGGTAACATCATCAGTGCTAGAAGGGAATGTGGGGTTTGCTCTTTTCTGGCACTAATGATGTTCCCTAATTGGTTCATGAAACATCTGCAACAAAACAACCAAGCTCAGAGAATACCCAAGACCCCACAGTCCTCCTCCTCCTCCACTCTGCAAACCTCACTCCCTTCTAGCACTGATGACGTTACCTAGTTGGGTCCTGAAACGTCTGCAAGGAAACACGCAAGCTCAGAGGGCACCAAGGACCCCTCAGTTCAACCCTGAGCTACAAACATTCTCCTTTATTGTGAATCCGGTTTCATCCCCTTATATTGGATCCAGCAGCAACTTAGGAGATCAGGGGAAACTTTTTTTTTTTAGGCTAGTCTCTTGACCTCAATGTTGCTTGCAGGAGGGATGATCCCTACTGGTCGGAAGCCAAGCGGATGGCAATGGACGATCGTCACCGCTCTGATTTCGGCCGCCAGGATCGGTTCCATGACTTTGATCACAGGGAGCGTGGACGGTACCAGGGCCATCCTCTAGACAGGTAAGCCAGCGGCCGAAACGTTTTCACATTGGGGGAGGTGGTTTTTTTTTGTTTGTTTGTTTGTTTGTTTGTTTTGTTTTGTTTTTTGTTTTGTTTTTTTTTTTTTTTTTTTTTTTTTTTTTTTTTTTTTTTTGCTGGTTTTCAGTGTTTACTTCTAGTTTTCAGCAAAGAAAAATGCTCATTGGATAAAAAAACAGATTCGCTTAATGACCACCACATTCACTTAACGACCACTGCAATAAAGGTCATAAAAACAAGTTACAATCATGTGACCTGTTTCATTCCAAACTCAACTACAGTCATAAGTCAAGGACCACCCGTATTCCTTTTTTTTTAAATTGAGGTAAATGTCCTTTAACAACCCACTTGCCCCTAAGTTGGGAGTTCACAAATTGAAATTTAATCTTATATAAATATTGTCACCTTTTTTACCTGTTCTGCTTTTGATAAATAGGGAGAAAGCATTATATATAGGTAGTCCTCAACTTACAACCACAATTGAGCTCAAAATTTCCATTGTTAAGTAAGACATTTGTTAAATTAGTTTTGCCCCATTTTACGACCTTTCCAGCCACAGCTGTTAAGTGAATCACTGCAGTTGGTAAGTGAGTGACACGGTTGTCAAGTGAATCTGGCTTCCCCATTAGCTTCACTTGTCAGAAGGTTGTAAAAGGGGATCGCATGACCCCGGGGACACTACAACCGTCATAAATATGAGTCAGTTGCCAAGCATCTGAATTTTGATCAGATGATCATGGGGATATAAAGGTTGTAACTGAAAAACGGTCCTAAGTCAACTTTTTTCAGTGCCGTTGTAACTTTGAACGGTCACTAAATGAACTGTTGTAAGTCGAGGACTACCTGTAGTCTCTCTCCATTTGGCTTCATTATCAAAATGACTGTTGAGTTCATGGCTGTCCAATCTTTGGGCTTGCCGGAGCCACATTGAGTGAAGAGGACTCATCTGGGGCCACATAAAATATATAAACTAGTTAATGTATATAAATAACAAACTTCCTTTATTTTTCTATATTTTTTATTATCTTGTGGGGCCTCATTACTGGCTTTCCAGTGGGCTGCAGGTTGGACACACCTGGTTTAAGTTTGTCACAAAGAGGATTTGGGGGTTCAACCCCATTAGCTTTCTCCTTTCCTCCATCCCCGAGCCTTTCCTCTGTCCAGCTGCCAGTCTCTTAATCCTCTTTCCTTCTCCTTAAATCTGCTTGCTTGCCTGCCACTTTTTCTTAGAAGAAAGTGACAATTCACACCCTAAAGTGTTATGATGAACATGATTTTTATGATGAACATGATTTTTAAAGACAAAAGTTGTTAAATTAACTGCAGGGATCTATTCTCTCCCCCCCCCCCTCTCTCTCTCTCCCTAAGGAGGTGCAATGTATTAACCCTTTCATTGTGGACATTCTGTTTAGTCTCATTCCTTTCAACATGGCTGGCTGAGGAATTCTGGGAGTTGAAGTCCACAAGTCTTAAAAGTTGCTAAATTTGGAGACCCCTTTATCTAGAAGAAGAAATTCTTTCCTCAGTTACTAAGGACTTAAGAGAGAGAAAAGGGTTCTGATTAAAGGGCCTAGCAGACCACGTGGATATTAATATATAATATTCTCAGCTCGGAATATATAATTTAATACAATATTCCAACTCTTTGTATTTCAAATGTTCAGAAGCAGAGTACTGTTCAGGCGAAGTTCAGACAATATCTTTTTTTTTCTCCACCAGGGATTCCTGTTCAGCATAATTTTTGGAAAAAATATTTCTCACCCCAACCCTAACGCTGCTCCTGAATATTTGAAATACAGAGAGTCCTCAACTTAAAACCAGAAATGGGACCACAATTTCCATTGCTAATGCTAATTTATTGGGGGTCAAAAATTTGACATGACTATTTTTTTCCCCAGGAGAGAAGGGTCACGGGGGATGATGGGAGACCGAGAGAGGCAGGTGAGTCATGTTCATTGTGCATTTGATAGGATGAAAGCTTGACGCTGAGAACAATCAATCAGTGGAATGACTTGCCTTCAGAAGTTGTAGGTGCTCCAGCACTGGAGCTCTGTGGAGATAGCAATAGCAATAGCACTTAGACTTATATACCGCTTTACAGTGCTTTACAGCCCTCTCTAAGCGGTTCACAGAGTCAGCTTATTGCCCCCAACAATCTGGGTCCTCATTTTACCCACCTCAGAAGGATGGACGGCTGAGTCAACCTTGAGCCGGTGAGATTTGAACTGCCGAACTGCAGCTAGCAGTCAGCTGAAATAGCCTGCAGTACTGCACTCTAACCACTGCGCCACCTCGGCTCTTCTCCGCCATCCAGGTCAGGGTTGTCCCAAAGGTGCTTTTTCAAGAGGCAACTGGACTCCTGGACTCTTATTTGAAGACTTTTCACTTCTCATCCAAGAAGCTTCTTCAGCTCTGTTCAGTGTTGAAAAAGCACTTTTGGGACAACAATGACCTGGATGACTGAGCATAGACACCTAGGGACAGTACTGTCCCACATTACAGAAAGCAGCTGGTGAATCATTTTCACATCCACAGGTATTAGGTGGAAGGAGATATGAAGCTGATGCAGCCATAAACAGCAGCACAGAAACCATTTCAAATCTGTAAAAACAAGATATTGGAAGACTGCTATCATGTCTCACCTAGTCCTTCTTTTCATCAAACTAGACATACCCAGTTCCTGCAACCGTTCTTAATATGTTTTAGCCTCCAGTCCCCTAATCATCTTGGTTGCTCTTCTCTGCACTCTTTTTAGAGTCTCAACGTCTTTTTTACATCATGGCGACCAAAACTTAATGCCATATTCCAAGTGTGGCCTTACCAAGGCCTTATAAAGTGGTATTAACACTTCACGTGATCTTGATTCTATCCCTCTGTTAACGCAGCCTAGAACTGTGTTGGCTGGAAGATGTTTCACTTCTCATCCAAAAAGCTTCTTCAGCTCTGACCGGATACTGAGGAATGGAAAGATTTATATTCCTTACAGACAGCTGGTCATTTGCATTCTTTTTATAGAGTCACTGAGGCGACTTGGAGGTTTCTCTGTGTCCTCAGGGCCACTTAAGTAGTGCAAATGGGTGTGGAGCCTCCTTGGAACTGCTGAAAGGACTACGTTGTGGAGCCGTGCTTTCTTTTAGGATGTTTTCTGCCCTGTGTCCCTTCACTGTTGAAGACAGGCGCAGGCTGTTGGGGATGTGTCTGTGTTGTCTGCATCTCAAACTAAAGTGCAAACGGCTCCTGCAGTCTATAACTTTTCTGGAAATCGTTCATACCTGCTCACCATTCGAAGGGTGTGCATCCTTAAAGTGCATAGCTAAAAGTCTGTGGAGATTCTCAGCCATCCAGGTCACGGTTGTCCCAAAGGTGCTTTTTTTCAAGAGTCAACTGGACTTTCTTATTTGTCTTTGAAGACGTTTCGCTTCTCATCCAAGAAGCTTCTTCAGCTCTGACTAGATGGTGGGGAATGGAGGTTTTTAAGAAGAGATTGGACAATCATTTGTCTGAAATGGGGTAGGGTTTTCTGCTTGAGTGGGGAGGGGTTGGTCTAGGAGACTTCCAATGTCCCTTCCAACTCTGTTATTTTGGTCCCCTGCCTTGAACAGGGGATTGGTCTAGAAGACCTCTTGAGGTCTCTTCCAGCCCTATGATTCTGTGTTATCTGCCATTCCTAAAAAAAATAATTTTAAAAAAAAGCTCCAGGTTTCAATTTTACACACATTTTTCAAAATCTTCTGAACCAACATAAATATCTGGTTCTAGAATTTCTTAACACTCTGGAGCACTTTTGAGAAAGCAGTGCTTTGCAGCTTTTGAAAGCTCTAAAACCTTTTAAAAGTCCCAGTGCTTCAGGCTGTTTTCTTAGTTCAGTTGCTTGTGAGCTTCTCGTGTTTCCTTTAGGACAAATGAGCCACCAGGCAAAACAAGAGCTCGTTGAAATACCTGCTACACAGCCTTTGGGTCGCTGCCCTGCCTTTATCTTCTCCTTGTAGTAGGGAACTTGCTGCGTGGCTTCAGAAATCTTCGCCTGCACCCCACTTGGCATTCCTCCATGTACCAGGTGGATCATTGCTGTTCTTGTCTCCTTCCCCTCTTTCAGCACTATGCAGAGGAACGCCACAGGGATCCAGATCGCCACTCCAGAGACGGCTGGGGCAGCTATGGGTCGGACAGGCGCATGAACGAGGGGCGGAGAATACCTCCACAGTCCCGGTGAGTGGCTTGCGTGTGATCGCATTCAAATGGTGTCGAGTCCAGAAACCAGTCAAGTTACGAGCAGAACATAGGTTCAAGGAGTCCTTGACGTACAACAGCAATCGAGACCAGAATTTCCTTTGTTAAGCGATCTGGTCCTAAGGTACAACTGTATCATTTAGCAAAGGCAATCCCTGCAGTCCCGTTGTTAATTGAATCCCTCGGTCGTTAGGTTAGGCAACTTCCTGCCAGCTTCCCACAGCCAGTGGGAAAGCTGACAGGAAGTTGCAAGTCCCAGGACTGCAGATAGGTAAGTGCCAACTTGGGGGGGGGGGGGGGTTTGAAGGGGTGGATATACAAAATGTGCCATGTGGGTTGGTGGAGGACATAAGAGGTGCCCGCATGGGTTGAGGAAGGTAGGTGAGAGTTTAACAGAATAATAGAATTGGAAGGAACCTTGGAGGTGTTCTAGTCCAACCTTCTCCACAGGCAGGAGACCCTATACCATTTCAGACAAATGGCTGTCCAATCTCTTCTCGAAAACCTCCAGTGATGGAGCTACCCACAACTTCTAGAGCAGTGTTTCCCAACCTTGGCAACTTGAAGATATCTGGACTTCAACTCCCAGAATTCCCCAGCCAGCAAATGCTGGCTGGGGAATTCTGGGAGTTGAAGTCCAGACATCTTCAAGTTGCCAAGGTTGGGAAACACTGTTCTAGAGCAAGTGGTTCCACTGATTAATTGTCCTCACTGTCAGGAAATTTCTCCTTAATGCCAGGTTGATTCTCTCCTTGATTAGTTTCCATCCTTTGCTTCTTGTCCTGCCTTCGGGTGCTTTGGAGAATAGGGTGACCCCCTCCTTCTTTGTGGCAGCCCCAATGTGATGTGAGTGCTCAGGGCCTGGGGGAGGGTTTGAGAGTGGAGTAGACTTACCCCAGTGATCTACAACCTTCCCTGCTGGCTTCCCCATTGACTTTCTGGGGAATCCATCAGGAAAGTTAGCAAATGATGATCGCGGGGTGCACTTGGCAAAGAGGCGTAAGTGCAAACAGGTTGCCAAGCACCCAGGTAGGTTCACATGACCACAGGGGCACAAGGATGGCCCAAACTCCCGAGGACCAGGCATAACTACCGTTCGAGTGATTAAGTGAATCAATGTATTCCCTGTGGGCATTTCTTGCTGGAAAAGACTAGAAACTGGCAGAAAACATTGTAAATCGCTGTCATGTGACTGAAGAATGCTGCAGCCGGGGATAAAGGTGAGTCTTGCCAAATCCCTGAAATGCAGTCATGTGACCACAGAATTGTATGCAGCCATTGACATTCCAAAACGGGTTATAAATAGCTCTTCAAGGGTCCGTTGAAACTTCAAACAGTTGCTAAGCAAGTGAACATTAAGCGACACTTCCTATAGCTGGTTTCTTTATGTATTAATCAAATTTCTACATCACCCATCATATTTCCTTGGTTCTGGGCAGTTTACAAATAAAACAGTAAAGTGACGTAAAGGCCATAATTCAAAACAAAGTTCAAAACCAGATTAAAACAGATTCGGACAGTGAGGAGGTGGAGGGGGAACATGGGCCAGTCCTGGAGTCTGGGGAAGGCTCTGATGAGTGCTCTGCATCGGAGGCAGAGATGGGGCCAGGGCCATCTGACAGTTATCAGCTACCTTCGGAGTCGGAGATAAGTGGGGCAGAAGAACAGCTGGAGCCTGTTCCCAATGTGCACATGTGCAGCGCTGCCAGAAGAAGGGAACAATTAAGGAACAGGGGTCGACTCGAGAGTAAAGGCACAAGTGGATGCTGAATAGCCCCTCCCATAGGGAATAAAAGAGGAGGGAAAGGGGAGGGGAGCTTGCAGGAGACAATTAGTTCATTTGGGAGAAGATCTGTTCCTGCATTCTTGCCAAGTATTGTCTGTTATAGGGTGAGAGAAATTCACAGTAACTTAATAAAACGGGGTTTTTGTTGGGACAAGGAGTCTGCTTCGTGGTTTGGGAACGCCTAGGTCAGAACACTTTCAGGCCAGTTGGCAGAACCAGCTCTTAACCGGAAGGCAGGAGAAGTCAGGGCTGGCCTCACCATGGACCATCATGGGAACTTCAGCAGGAGATTTCAACTCAACTTTTCTGGAGAGCCTTCTGAAAAGCAACATTTTTTGCATTTGTAAACTCAGGGAGAATGGTGCAGAGAAGACAGCTGCTGCTTTAGCGTTTTAGCAGTCCTAACAATGGGGGGGGGGGGAAATTTGGCTCATCCAAACAAATGTTTTGATAACAGTAACATCGGCTGATATAAATATCCTGTGGGATTTCTGCTGGGCTATCAACATGATTCATAAATACAGTAGACATAATGCCACGCCTCTGAACGGTGTCTTTTTTTTTTTTTTTAGAAAAGTATTTTTAGAACCCGTTAAACATTTACCATATAAGCTCTCTTTTCTGTGGGTAGTTTTTACAGCCTCCTGAACTTGAGAGCTTTCAGGGTTATCTATGCGTTTTAGAAACCAGTTTACCACTGGATCCATGACAAACTCCTTGCCTTTCAGAGATGGACGTGACTGGGGGGATCACATTAGAAAATTTGAAGGCCACCCCGATCGCTCCTGGCCAAGCAACGATGATGGGGGGCCACCAGGACGTGAACATGAGCGATGGCGAGGTAATTCATTTTGTTGCCTTCACAGCTGCAGTTTTCCTTTGGGAAAACTCCTGTTGTTGTTTAGGCTTTGGGGATAGGACGTACCTTCCAGGATCCTATTCTGTGCGGAGCAGAAAAGCCAGGGAAAGAAATAGCTATATGTCTGCTTATTTATTTATCCTCTAAGCTTTCTCCATTCTTCAGATTACAGGTAGTCCTCGACTTAACGGCCACAATTGAGCCCACAATTTCCATTGCTGAGCAAGACAGTTGTTAAGTGAGTTTTGCCTCATGTTACGACTTTTTTTGCCACAGCTGTTAAGCGAATCCCTGCAGTTTTTAAGTTACCAACATGGTTGTGAAGTGAATCTGGCTTCCCCACTGACTTTGCTTATCAGAAGGTCGCAAAAGGGGATGACGTGACCCCGGGACACTGCAACTGTCATCAATACATGTCAAGTGTCCAGATTTTGATCACGTGACCACGGGGATGTGAAAAGAGGCCATAACTCTCATTTTGCAGTCCTGTTGTAACTTCCAACAGTTACAAAACGAACGGTTATAAGTCGAGGACGGCCTGTATTGTCTCCTAAAGCCATCATTTCCACAATTTTTTTTTTTTAAAGGACTTTCCTTCAGGCTTACTGTTTTTGAAACGAATGGAGTGACAAAGGACGATTTGAAGAAATGTAGAGTCATTTCTTGAACGCTGAGCTGACCAGTCTTCCCTTTTTTTTTTGTTGGTGTCCTTGTTTGAATAGTGCTTAGTGTCCCCTGGCTAATGTCCAGATATTCTTCCCTTTCAGCGCTCCTGTCCCAGGGCAGCCAAGCCTGTTGTGGGGGCACAGCAAGATCCCTATGTCTGTTTCTTCTATAGCTGATGTTAGGGCTCTTACATTTGGGCAGAAGGAGAAATCAGCCGGTGCTGCAGCTCAAACAGCTTTTGGGAGTGCTATTTAGAGTCAGATGGGTTCCTCTGAAGGAGGCTCTCTTCCCAAAGCCTGATAGGTTCAGAAATTAACAGAAGGGAATATCTGTAGCTTGTAGTTCAGGATTGAACTGTGGTGTCTGATCTTGGTTGTTTTGTTGCAGACGTTTCATGACCCAGCTAGATAACATCATCAGTGATAGAAGGGAGTCTGGGGTTTGCTCTGTGTTTATATAAAGGGACTTGCCACCATCAGCTCAGACAAACAGTGAGCAGCAACCTAATTTAAGGAACTACCAAGAGGAAAACAACACTGACAGGGCAAGCCACTGTATACAGGTAGTCCTCAACTTACGACTACAATTGAGACCAAAATTTATCTTGCTGAGTGAGAAATTTGTTGTGAGTTTTGCCCCATTTTACGACTTTCTTGCCGCAGTTGTTAAAAAAGTAACGTGGTTGTTAAGTGAATCTGGCTCCCCATTGAACTTTGCTTGTCAGAAGGTCACAAAAGGGGATCACATGATTCCGGGACACTGCAACCGTCATAAATATGAACCAGTTACCAAGCATCGGAATGTAAATCACGCAACCATGGGGATGCTGCGATGGTCATAAGTGTGAAAAATGGTCATAAGTCTCTTTTTTCGGTGCCGTTGTAATTTCGAAGGGTCACTAAGCGAACTGTTGTAACTCAACGACTACCTGTATAAACAAGTGAGACCAAATCCCACTGCCTTCTAGCACATGATGTTCTTTAAAAAAAATTAGAACATAGAATAATAGAGTTGGAAGGGACCTTGGAGGTCTTCTAGTCCAACCCCCTGTTCAAGCAGGAAACCCTATACCATTCTGGACAAATGGCTGTGCAATCTCTTCTTGAAAACCTCCAGTGATGGAGCACCCACAATTTCTGGAGGCAAGTTGTTCCACTGATTGATTGTTAGTACTATTAGGAAATTTCTCCTTAATTCCAGGTTGCTTCTCTCCTTGATTAGTTTCCACCCATTGCTTCTTGTTCTGCCTTCAGGTGCTTTGGAGAATAATTTGACTCCCTCTTCTTTGGGGCAGCCCTTCAAATACTGGAGCACTGCTATCATGTCTCCCCTAGTCCTGTTAACCTGGTTGGGTCATGAAGCGTCTGTAAAAAAACAAGGGCAGAGAGCACCAAGGACCCCACAGGTTCGGAATTGCTGTCCTTCCAAGAGTTCCTTTTCCTGTTCTGTTGGAGTCTAGAGTGGAGGAAACGTGACAGGCAGTTTCAGAGGCAATTCAGACCTGCAAGTGTGAATTACTCCGTCTTTTCTAGGTCGGGGCAGAGAACGGCGTGGCCACATAATGCCACGAGGTGGAATGTCTGGGTAAGAAGCCTTCAGCCTTCTGAATTCAGAGTAAGGTTAACCTTTTCTCATTATGCATTTGACTTAATAGCAAACTTAGATTGTTTTTATACAGCAGTCTCCCCCTCTACTTCCCAAACTGGCCCTTCCTCTCCCAGTACGGTGTTTGGAGGGGGGTTTTAATGTTCCATTATCTAGCTGCGCTCTTAAGAGCACCCTAAGGGGCCCATTTCTACGTTTTAGATCCATGTTTTCCTTCCAATTCAACCTTAGGGCCCTGGCTTACTTAATCTTTTTTCTTGCCTTTCCTTGGAGGGAAGGGAGAAACTGTCTAGCCCAGCGTTTCTCAACTTTGGGACCAAACGATGTTCAACTCCCAGAATTCCCCAAGCTGGATTCTAGCGAGGGAATTATGGGAGTTGAAGTCACACACATCCCGGCTGGAGAATTCTAGGCGTTGACGTCGACTCATCTCATCTGGGGAATTCTGGGAGTTGAAGCCCACAATTCTGGCTGTGGAATTCTGGGAATTCACACATCCTTTCTGGGCATTAAAAGTCCACCCATCCTGGCTGTTAAAGTTGGGCAAGGTTAGGAGACTGGTGCGGCAAAGTCCATCTGGCCTGAACAATTCAGTGCTGCAACCAGGGTAATAATCCCTTGCAAAAGAGGAAGGAGCATGGAGCACAGCTGGGGATGGGAACAGGGCTCCTGACCTGCGGTCCTCCCCTTCTCATGGTGGTCTCTCTCTCTCTCTCTCTCTCTCTCTCTCTCTCTCTCTCTCTCTCTCTCTCTCTCTCTCTCTTTTCCAGACAAGGAGGATTCATCCCAGGTGGCCCACAGGAACAGACTGCCCAGGGAGAGGGCTTTGCAGGACAAGAGAGGGCAAACCGACCCAACGACCCCCGGTTCAGCTGTCACTATTGAATGTTTTTATTGTTTTTAACTGTACAAATGGCAACCAAGACGAGGGACAAAGATACTCGACACTACGACTCAGTGTACCACTGACTGTGACTCTTAAGTTAACCTTCATTGTTTCACTTCCTAGCTCAGTATGTGAAGCCATTCATTTTTTTTTTAATATTTTTTTTTTTTTTTTTTTGGTAACGTGTTTCTGTAGGTGCTGCCGCACACGCTCATCCTTTCAAAGAAAACATGTTTCTTTTACGAGGCATTCCATTTTCTATAAATAAAGGAAAAAAAAGTACAATTTACAATTACCCGGATACTGGTTCCTGAGGGCTCTTCAGGAAGCGGCCTGCCTAAATCACCTCCCGGGGAAGGTCCCAAAGGTGATTTTTCACAGGAGGCAACTGGACTGTCTTGTTTTTTCTGTTGCAGACGTTTCGCTTCTCATCCAAGAAGCTTCTTCAGCTCTGACTGGATGGTGGAGGATAGAAGGATTTATAATTCCTTGCAGACAGCTGGTCATTTGCATCCTTTTAGAGAGTCATTGAGGCCAGTTGGAGGTTTGTCTGTGTCCTCAGGGTCACCTGAGTGGTGCTCCTGGTTCCTGTAGTCTGCAATTTTTTCCTCTGGAAATTGCAGAGGAATTGCGGACTACAGGAACCAGGACCACAACTCAGGTGACCCTGAGGACACAGACAAACCTCCAACTGGCCTCAATGACTCTCTAAAAGGATGCAAATGACCAGCTGTCTGCAAGGAATTATAAATCCTTCCGTTCCCCCGCCATCCCAGTCAGAGCTGAAGAAGCTTCTTGGATGAGAAGCGAGACGTCTTCAAAGAAAAACAAGGAAGTCCAGTTGCCTCCTGACAAAAAAAAAACACCTTTGGGACAACCATGACCTGGATGACTGAGAATCTCCACAGACTCCCAGGAAAGGGATTTGTACAGACCGTGGCCACTTTAAAGACCTGTGGACTTCAATTCCCAGAATTCTGGGAGTTGCAAGTCTTAAAAGTCACCAAAGTTGGACACCTCTGGCGGTAGAGCAAGTTACTGCTCAGGTAGCTTTGAAGTTCACATTTCTGTATTGCTTTGGCAACGTGCCAGTATAGCTGATGAATGCAAAGGTCTCTTGCTTTGCAGATTGAACCAAAAATGTGCTCTTGACATGCCTCATGTCCAGTGATCCAGTCGCTAGTTTTTCCCCTTCTCCGTGCAGCAGAACGGAGCTTTTTCAGCTGAAGAGGTAGGCCAGCGATGGCAAGGGACAAAAATTTGGAAAATGCCTAACTTGATCCCACCGGCATGTCACACACATGCAAAAGTATTTTTTTTTTTTTTTTTTAAAAATTCTCACAAATGAAGGCGAACATACATGTCCCAGGATAATTTTGCAGGCTCTAATCTGGTGAGTGGGATCAAAGGTTTTTTCTTCCGAGCTTCCGGACTCGTGCTGGAGCCCATCCTCAGGGAACTTTCTCTCTAGTCCAGCAGAATGGGTGCTTTGGGCTTTTCTCTGTGTGGTATTTATATGGTGTCTGCTGTGTGCGGCTTTTTAGTAGTTGAATGGGGGTGTTCATGGCTTGCTATTAAGTCTTTGGCTGTTGTTTCCTTGTGCTGCCAAACCCTCGCCTCCTGAGTACAGACAGAGGTAGTCCTCGAGTTACGACCACAATTGAGCCCAAAATCTATGTTGCAAAGTAACACATCTGTTAAGCGTGTTTTGCCCCATTTTACGACTTTCCTTGCCACCGTTATTAAGTGAATCATTGCATTTGTTAAGTTAGTAACACGGTTCTTAAGTGAATCTGGCTTGCCCGTGGAGTTTGCTTGTCAGAAGGTCGCAAAAGGGTTAAATCACATGACCCCAGGACACTGCAACCGTCATAAATATGAACCACTTGGCAAGCATTTGAATTTTAATCACATAACTGTGGGGATGCTGTTAACAGTTGTAAGTGAAAAAACGTGATAAGTCACTTTTTTCAGTGGCGTTATGACCTCGAACGGTCACTAAACGAACTGTTGTAAGTCAAGGACTACCTGTAGTCCTTCACTTACGACCACAATTCAGCCCCAAATTCCTGTGGTTAAGTGAAAAGTTGTTAAGTGAATTTTGCCCCATTGTACAACCTACCTTGCCACAGTTGTTAAGTGAATTGCTGCAGTTGTTAGGTTAGTAACACGGCTGTTAAGTGAATCTGACTTCCCCATTGTCTTTGCTTGTCAGAAGGTCACAAAAGGGGATCATGCGACCCCGGGACACCGCAGCCGTCATAAATATGAATCAGTTACCAATCATCTGAATTTTGATCATGTCACCACGGGGATGCTGCAGTGGTCAGAAGTGTGAAAAACAGTCATAAGTTAACTTTTTTTAGTGCCGTTGTGACCTTGACCGGTCACTAAACGAACTGTTGTAAGTCGAGGACTACCTGTACTTGATAAGCTGGGGGTAAATCAGCACTCCTGTTGACTGACGAGTCCAAAAGCTCCGAAGACTAAATCTCTGGTCCCGATGACCGACCCAGATTGGATCCTGCAAAAAGAATTCTCCATCTCTTCCCCCATCTAGACCACTCTGAACTGTGGCACTTGACAGGAGTTGGGTCTGGATTAGGAGCCCAGGCCACGATTTCAGCCTAGCACCACCACTGCCACTCAAAAAGACCACTGTTCACGGTTCCCCAAATTGCCCCCCCCCCCCCCCCCCCCCCCCCCCCCCCCCAAGACATTACACAAAAAAAAAAAAAATCCCCAGAGTTAGGATCTTCCGTTCTTCATTTACCTTCAGGTGTTCCAAAGGTGCTTTTTGTCAGGAGGCAACTGGACTTTCTGGGTTTTCTTTGAGGACATTTCGCTTCTCATCCAAGAAGCTTCTTCAGCTCTGACTGGATGGTGGGGAATGGAAGGATTTATACTCCTTGCAGACAGCTGGTCATTTGCATCCTTTTAGAGAGTCGTTGAGGCCGCCTGGAGGTTTCTCTGTGTCCTCAGGGTCACCTGAGTGGTGCAAATGGGTGTGAGGCCTTGGAACTGCTGAAAGGACTGTTGTAGACTCGAGATAGATGATGTCGTATCCCTCCCCCTTTGTTGAGAGAGGACTCTTCAATTTTGACATAGATGGCCTCTTTAGTAGAACAAACCCATCAGAACCAGGGCTGGGCTGCTGGGGGTTCGCAGGGGTTTGGGAGAACCTCTAAGATTCTGTGCAGTTCAGAGAACCCCCAAATCCCACTCCTGGCTGGCCCCGACCACCCCGCCCCTCCCAGGAGTCCCCACACGGCCCGTTTTGGATGCAGGTAAGTGCAGGGCACGCGCGAAGGCTCGGGGAGGATGAAAAACGTGTATACCGGAAGTTTGGGAAGGCCGGAAACAGGCAAGTGCAGGAGGCCGACTAGGCCATGCCCACCCAGCAACCGGGCAGAGAACCCCTTGCTAAAATTTTTGAAGCCCATCCCTGATCAGAACTAGATTCAGCAGTCTTATCATCTGCGTTTAAAAGACAAAGGGCACTCTTGTGAAGACTGCAAAGTCCACATTTTGGACAGAGGACCGCTGGTTTGAAAGGCGGGTCAAAGAGGCCATCTATGTCAAAATTGAAGAGCCCTCTCTCAACAGAGGGGGAAGGGTATGACATCATCTATCTCCAGTCTACAACATGGTCCTTTCAAACAGTTCCAAGAAGGCTCCACACCCATTTGCATCACTTGGGTGACCCTGAGGACACAGACAAACCTCCAGGTGGCCTCAACGACCGTCTAAAAAGGATGCAAATGACCAGCTGTCTGCAAGGAATATAAATCCTTCCATTCCCCACCATCCAGTAAGAGCTGAAGAAGCTTCTTGGATGAGAAGCGAAATGTCGTCAGAGAAAAACCAGAAAGTCCAGTTGCCTCTTGGAAAAAAAAACACCTCTGGGACAACCATAACCTGGATGACTGAGAATCTCCATGGACATTTACCTTCAAGTTGTGTTCTCTTTCTGTTGAGAGGCCCCTTGGCCTATGCAAGGTTGCTGTGGGTCACAAGCCTTTCTTTGTGCTGTGGCTTTGGAAAATGCTCTTCTACGGCCCTGAAAACCACCCCAGAACCACTCTTTCTTTGGTTTTGGAGGCTATATGAGAGCACACCCATGCTCAGGGCCATCCACAGCCTCTGAAAATCGTGCAAGACCCAAGTGTGCGTTCAAGAATAGTTTGTTCGCTCTTGGTGATGCTGGCGCATTTGTTCAAAACAAAGATCCAACAACCATTTGTCTGAAACAGTATAGTTTCCTACCTGAGCTGGGGGTTGGACTAGAAGACCTCCAAGGTTCCTTCAGCTTTTTTTTTTTTTTTATTCTGGGTGTGTCGTCTTTGACATGCATGCCATAATTTTGCCATCACTGACTTACACTAAGGTTTCTGAGCACTCTTTTCCCAGTTGCTATCTCTTTGGCACTTTGAACAGGAAACTCATTGCAGGCAGTCCTCGACTTACGACCACCATTGAGCCCAAGCTCAGTGAGACCTTGGTTCAGTGAGTTTGGCCCCCATTTTAGAACCTTTCTTGCTAGGGTTGTTAACTGAATCACTGCAGTTGTTACATTAGTAACACGGTTGTTAAGTGAATCTGGCTTCCCCTTTGACTTTGTCAGAAGGTCGTAAAAGGGGATCACGTGACCACCACCCCTGGGACACTGCAACCGTCATAAATAGGAGTCAGTTGCCAAGCATCCAAATTTTGATCATGTGATCATGGGGATGATGCAACAGTCATAAATGTGGGAAACCGTCATAAGTTAAACTTTTTTCAGTGTAACTTCGAACAGTCACTAAACAAACTGTTGTAAGTCGAGGACTACCTGTATTTCATTGAATCACAATTGGTTCAGGGTTTTTTTTTTTCCTTTGGGATGTAAGAATATAACCTTAGAATGTAGAACATAGAGTTGGAAGGGACTTTGGAGGTCTTCTAGTCCAACACCCTGCTCAAGCAGGAGACCCTATAATACCATTACAGACAACTAACTGTCCAGTCTCTTCTTAAAAACCTCCAGTGTTGGAGCACCCACAACTTCTGCACCCACAACTTCTGGAGGCAAGCTGTTCCACTGGTTAATTCTTCTCACTGTTAGGAAGTTTCTCCTTAATTCCAGGTTGCTTCTCTCCTTGATGAGTTTCCATCCATTGCTGCTTCTCCTGCCTTCAGGTGCTTTGGAAAATAAATTGACCCCCCCTCTTCTTTGTGGCAGCCCCTCAAATTATAGATAAATACTACTATCATGTCCCCCCTAGTCCTTCTTTTCTCTAGACTAGCCATTTCCCACAATCGTTCTTCAGATGTTTTAGTCTCCAGGCCTTTAATCATCTTCAATTGCTCTTCTCTGCACATTTTCCAAAGTCTCAACATCTTTCTTATATCGTGGTAACCAGAACCGGATGCGATCGTCTAAGCGCGGTCTTACTAAAGCTTTGTAAAGTGGTATTAACACTTCACGTGCTCTTGATTCTCTCCCTCTGTTTATGCAGCCTAGAACTGTGTTGGCTTTTTTGGCAGCTGCAGCCACACAGCTGCTGGCTCATATTTAAATGGTTGTCCACTAGGACTCCAAGATCCCTCTCACAGTTACTGACATTAAACCAGGTTCCACCTAGCCTGCAGCTATATAGTTGGTTTTGGTTTTTCTTGCCTTAAGCAAGTCTAATGTTTAGGAGAGCTGGATTTCTTTCAAACTGAGGCTACAGCACTTGAAGTCCCAGTCAGGATTGAAGCCATGGAGTTGGTGTGCAAGTTTGTACAGGCAGTCCTCGACTTACAACAGTTCGTTTAGTGACCGTTCAAAGTTACAGCAGCCCTGAAAAATGTGACTTCTATGACCGTTTTTCACAAACGACCTTTGTGGCACCCGCATGATCATGTGATCAAAATTCAGATGCTTGGCAACTGGTTCATACTTATGACTGTTGCTGTGTCCCGGGTCATATGATCCCCTTTTACGACCTTCTCACAAGCCAAGTCAATGGGGAAGCCAGATTCACTTAACAACCAGGTTACTAATTTATCCATTGTAGTGATTCACTTAACAACCGTGGCAAGAAAGGTAAAATGGGGCAAAACTCACTTAACAAATGTCTCTCTTAACAACAGAAATTTTGGGCTTGATTGTGGTCGTAAGTTGAGGACTACCTGTATTGCCTTGGTCACACAGATATTAAATCTGGCTTTAAGGAGTCAGGTAGTCCTTAAGGCATACAGGTAATCTACGACTTACAATCGTTCTTTAGCAAAGGTTCAAAATTACAGGTAGTCCTCGACTTACAACAGTTCATTTAGTGACCGTTCAAAGTTACAACAGCACCGGAAAAAGTGACTTAGAACTGTTTTTCACACTTACGACCATTGCAGCCATCCCCACGATCATGCGATTCAAAATTCAGATGCTTGGCAAACGGGTTCATACTTACGACCGTTGCTGTGTGATCACCTTTGGCGACCTGACAAGTAAAGTCAATGGGAAAGCCAGATCCACTTAACAACTGAGTTACTGACTTATCAACTGCAGTGATTCACTTAACAACTGCGGCAAGAAAGGTCGTATAATGGGGCAAAACTCACTTCCCAAAAGTTTCACTTAACAGCAGAAGTGTTGGGCTCAATTGTGGTCGTAAGTCAAGGACTACCTTCTAACCCGCGTGTGTTTACGAGAGCTGCAGCATCCCGGGGTTACGTGATCGCCATTGGCGACCTTTCCAGTCAGCTTCCGACAAGCAAAGTCACGGGGGGGGGGATGTACTGGATTCGTTTAACGATGGCATGATTCGCTTAACAACTGCAGTAAATCCACTCAACGACTATAACAAAAAAAGGTGGTAAAATTGGATGTGAATCAACTTAACAACTGCCTTGCTGGGGAACAAAAATTCAGCTACCGATTGGTGTCGTAAGTCGAGGACTACCTACACCTGTGTTCATACGGCATGGTGTGGCCCAAGAGGGCCCAGTCCTAACTCAAGACTGGCAGTCTGCCACAACAGTCTCAGCTTAAATTTGTCGTGTTGTGAGAGGATGGAGCCACTAACTTAGGGGTACCGAATATATCTGAGCAGCCAAAGGAGAGCACGGACAGCTGGAAAGGGCAACAGGTAGTCAAACTTACAACGGTTTGTTTAGTGACCGAAGTTACAACGACACTGGAAAAAAGGGACTTGCGACCATTTTTCACACTTATGACCGTGATCAAAATTCAGACGCTTGGCCACTGACTCATATTTATGACGGTTGCAGTGACCCGGGGTCACGTGATCCCCTTTTATGACCTTCTGACAAGCAAAGTCCATGGGGAAGCCAGATTCACTTAACAACCATGTGTCTCACTTAACAACTGCAGTGATTTTCTTAACTGTGGCAAGAAAGTCATAAAATGCAATGCTTCACTTAACTTTTTAACTGTTTTTAAATGTTTTTATTATGTTTTATTATGTTTTATTATGTACTATTCTTTTAATAGTTTTTTATATTGTTGTGAGCCGCCCAGAGTCCCTTGGGAGTTGGGCGGCATACAAATTTAATAAATAAATAAATAATAATAATAAACAACTGTGGCAGGAAAGGTCGTAAAATGGGGCAAAATCCACATAAGAACCATTTCACAGCAGCAGAAATTTGGGGTCAATTGTGGTCGTAAGTCGAGGACTACCTGGGGTTAGGGGGTTGGAGGAGGTGCGGATGGAGGACCCACTATTTTCAACTTTCTTGTCATTCGGGGCAAAAGGATTGCAAGAAAATATACTTGGGGTCTATGTGTATTCGTTTTAATTTTATTCACAGTATTAGTTTTTCCAACTTCGGGAACATGGTTTTACAATCGCAATACTTTTCCAAAAACATCTTTTTATTTTCTACAATGTGCTAGCCATAATGTATCATCCACAATGTGCTTTTTTGGTTTCACCATTGAAGCTTATATGGAAATTAGAGCGATCTATAGATTTGAAGGGGCTGGACCGAAGCTGCTTACTGGGAAATAAATCGGGAAATAAATAAATTTGAAATGAAGAAGCAAGACAATTTACAAGGTCGTAATACCCATAGTCCTCATTAACTGCCCTGTTTAGTGATGACTACAGTGTTGGAAAAGGTAGCTTTATAATCTAGTCCTCAGACTTAACGGCCGTGGCAGCGTCACATTATTGGAGAAATTGGCAATAAAATACAGTTCGCCCTTATGTGAAGTTGTGGTTAACAACCTGCCATGATTTCTATTTTCTATTTCTATTTTCATTTAGAAAATTTATCTAACCGCCTACTCGCTCACAGCGACTTAATGATGGCTTAATGACCACTGCAGAAACTGATTTAAATGTCCAGGGCACTCACTGAATGACTACTCAGCAACGGAGGTCATTGAATGAGGACTACCTGTCACTACGTTCATATGTGTTTGTCAGCTGGACTCTTATTTTGAAACGACACTGTATACTGATATGCAGTCATGTGATACTTGTACTGCGCATGTGTTACACTACCTACGCTGTCCAAAAAAAAAGCGGTCCAAAAACCGATCAAAGAAAGCACTCCAAAAGTCAGAAAATATTTGATTTTAAGGCTATGTCTGCCTTAGATGGAGTACAACAGGACATGAGAAAACCCTACACTAACTGAAATTACTTCATGCCGTTGGGCCAGGGGTGGGTTCCTACCAGTTCGGACCAGTTCTATAGAACCGGTAGTAACTTGGCGGCCTGGGTCGCTGGAACCGGCAGCGACCCAGGCCTGCCACGCCCCCGAGCCGGTTCTCTTGGCAATGCTGTAATCTTGGGGTTTTTTTGTACTGCGCATAAGCGCACAAAGCGTGCGTCGCGTCCCTGAGCGAACCGGCAGTAGGAAAATCCGGAACCCACCCCTGCATTGGGCTACCAATTTACTCCACCCTCCCTTACCATTATATACCCATAATCCTCTGCCTCCCCTTGAGTCAACCACAGTTAGTCCTTGGGTTATGATCAGTACTGTTAATGACAGTATTGAATGCAGGGGACTTAAAACCAGTCCTCTAATGCAGGGGTCCCCAACCTGTGGGCTGCAGCCCACTACCAGGCTGTGGCCTAATCGCCTCTGGGTGATGTGAGTTGCTGGCTGGTATGCCCCATGTCTGTGTGTGTGCATGGCCTCACTCGCACGAGCATCACTGTGGACACTTGCGATCCCACTTGCGTGAGCCTCATTGCAGGTGCTCGCAGCCCCACTTGTGTGAGCATCACCATGGACACGATCCCACTCGTGCGAGCCTCGTTGTGGGCGCTTGCAGCCCCACTCGTGTGAGTGTCACTATAGACACAATCCCACTCGCGCGAGCCTTGTGGGTGCTTGCAGCCCCACTCGAGTGAGCGTCACCATGGACACTTGCGATCCCACTCGTGTGAGCCTTGGTGCATGCAGACCCACTTGTGTGAGCGTCACCATGGACACTTGCGATCCCACTTGCGTGCGCCTCATGGCCACTTGCATACCTGTAACTGGTCCTGATTCGGATGATACTTGTAAACCAACTACAATGGGATTCTGCATGCAGATGGCCAACCAAATTTTCTTTGACCATCTACCTTAGTAAGGAAGACATTGAGAAGCACCCATATCTTAAAATGGAAAACTTTTGCCCAGTCTGGAGCCAGAGGTCAGAGAGGTATTAGTTCTTTCCAACATTACCAAGGAAAGGGCACCACCAGGTGCTCCACCAAGTAAGGAAGACTTAGCAACAAGAGAAGGCTGGCTGGCCAAATCTGAGCTCCAGGGACTTTTGTGTGGACCAAGGAGGATTCAGAACATTCTGCACAAAATAATTAAAAATACTGTACATATAATGCTAACGTGGCCCTTTAATTTGAACAGTCTCTCTCAAACTCAGCAAGATGGATGGAAGAATGAATAGACTTAAATAATTGTCAATAAACAGGCTTCATTTAGCTCAAGGGGCATGGGGAAAAAAGTACCGTATTTTTCGGAGTATAAGACGCACCTTTTTACTCCCAAAAAGAGGGTGAAAACTTGGGTGCGTCTTATACACCGAATGTAGCCCCACCCAGCCACCCCCACCCTTTGGCCTCTGCCTCCCAGCAATTTACCTACTTGCAACAAACAGTGCAGAGCCTGATTAGCACAAGCAACTGATTATGGCCTCCCGACCATCAGCTGAGAGGCTGCATGCAGGCCCAAGTGCTAAAATGAAAGGGAAACT
>QLTV01002008.1:260741-271095 GCA_003457575.1 Thermophis baileyi
AGCTGGGGGGGAATGGAGATTTGGCAGTTTCCTGCCCCTGCCATGCCGACCAAGCCACGCTCACCACCACGCCCAAGCCACGCCCACATAACAGGTAGTAAAAAAAATTGGATTTCACCACTGGTTTTTACACTGACAATGTTAGCAGAGGCTAACGAAAGCTAAGTGGATAATATATTTTAAGTTCCGGAGATCGCGATGTCTGTCTCTTCCTTTATAGCTACACCTGGAACTCGTATTTTTAGGATAGTTCTCTATCATCTATCTATCTATCTATCTATCTATCTATCTATCTATCTATCTATCTATCTATCTATCTATCTATCTATCTATCTATCTATATCCCCCCCCCTCTCTTACAGCCCCAGTCAAGGACTCTGTTGTGACCAGAATTGTGTCCTTAAACCTCTGGGACAACGGTGCCAGGAAGAGAACGAGTGTGCTTTGGAAAGCCTTTGCACAGGAGGAAGCCCCATGTGTCCAGAGCCCTTACCGAAAGCCAACTTCACCCCCTGTGGCCTCGGCCTCCGCCTGTGTTTGAACGGGGTGAGTCTCCGTGGAGGCCATCCAGAAAAGCTAATGTGAACTTGCCATCCAAATGGAGCCTCCAGGCTCAAGAGCAGTCTACCACAGACAGCTTAAGAAGAATGAGGGTGGGGAAAACTGGCTTGACCAGAGGGGTAGGGTAGAAAATGAGGTTGATGGCTGTTTGTTTGCGATTGGAGGAATTTATTTTTCTCCTGATCTAATCGAGCTGGGCAAGTAGTCCTCGACTTACGACCACAACTGCGTCCAACATTTTCGTTTCTAACTGTCAGTTGTTAAGAGCCTGAAATTATGTTTTTTTGTCCCTGATTTGATGACATTTTTTGCCACAGTCGTTATGTGAATCATTGCAGTTATTTAAGTGAATTGTGCAGTCATTAAGCAAATCCTGCCCCCCCCCATTGACCTTGCTTGTCAGAAGACGGCTGGGAAGGTTACAGATGCTGATCACGTGATCCCTGGGACACTTGTCATGAATACATGCCAGTTGCCAAGCGCCCAGAGTTTGATCACGTGATCCCGGGATACTGTGACAGTCATAAGTGTGAAAAAAAGATCATAAGTCACTTTTTTCAGTGCCGTTGTAACTTCAGCCACTAAATGAATACTTGTAAGTTGAGGACTACCTGTACGTATTTTTTTGCATCATTGGATGAATTTGTAACCAGCAATTTTTTAACTTTCCAAAAAATTCACCGTGCAGGGGGCAAATATCCCTATGGAGATTCTCAGTCATCCATGTCATGGTTGTCCCAAAGGTGCTTTTTTCTCTCTCTCTCTCTCTCAAGAGGCAACTGGAATTTCTTTGTTTTTCTTCGAAGACGTTTCGCTTCTCATCCAAGAAGCTTCTTCAGCTCTGACTGGATGGTGGGGAACGGAAGGATTTATACTCATTGCAGACAGCTGGTCATTTGCATCCTTTTAGAGAGTCATTGAGGCCACCTGGAGGTTTAATCTGTGTCCTCAGGGTCCCCAGAGTGGTGCAAATGAGTGTGGAGCCGCCTTGGAACTGCTGAAAGGACTGCGTTGTAAACAGGAGATAGAGGATGTGGTATCCCTCCCCTTCCGTTGAGAGAGGGCTCTTCAATTTTGACATAGAACAAACCCATCAGAACTAGATTCAGCAGTCCATCTTCATTTGAAAGAAAAGGCCACTCTTTTGAAGACAGCAAAGTCCACATTTTGGACAGAGAGGAACGCTGGTTTGAAAGAGGGGTCGAAGAGGCCATCTATGTCAAAATTGAACAGCCCCCCTCTCAACGGAAGGGTAGGGATATGACATCATCTATCTACAACACAGTCCTTTCAGCAGTTCCAAGAAGGCTCCACTCCAGGGGTGGGTTCCAACTTACCTCGCTACCGGTTCGCTCCCTCCCGCGCCGTGTGGGTGCGCCTTGTAGGCGCGCGTGCGCTTCTCACGCGTGTGCATGTGCAGTAACAAAAAATCCGAAAAAAATAAAAAACAAAAAACAAAGCCAAAAAAAGATGGCGACCGCATGCACAGTGCCGGAAGTCGGCTTCTGCGCATGCTCAGAAGGAAAAAAAAAATTTAAAAAAAAATTGGAAAAAAAATTCAAAAAAAAGATGGCGGCCCCCACGGATCGGCACTGACCGATCCAGTTCGGTGATGTCATTGTGACATCACCAGCGGGCCGCTACCGGTTCGGGAGAACCGGTCCGAACCGGGAGGAACCCACCCCTGCTGCACTCCCAATTGCACCACTCAGGTGACCCTGAGGACACACACAAACCTCAAACCTCCAAGTGGCAGAGAAACCTCCAACCTCTCTAAAAGGATGCAAATGACCAGCTGTCTGCAAGGAATATACCGTATTTTTCAGACTATAAGACGCACCTAGATTTACAGGAGGAAAACAAGAAAAAAATAGTTTTTGGCCTCCGCACATCACGTTTTTGCCCTCCCAGGCCCCCAGAAGCACTTTGCAGGTCAAAAATGGGCGTGTTTTTGGCAAAAAACGGGGAGGGCGAAAACACAATGCACAGAGGGTTCGGGAGCCCAAAAACACCCATATTCGGTCTATAAGACGCACCTAAATTTTCACCCACTTTTAGGGGGGGGGAAGTGCGTCTCATACTCCGAAAAATACGGTAAATCCTTCCATTCCCCACCATTCAGTCAGAGCTGAAGAAGCTTCGTGGATGAGAAGAGAAACGTCTTCAAAAGAAAAACCAGACAGTCCAGTTGCCTCCTGAAAAAGCACTTTTGGGACATCCAGGTCTTCCTGTTCACACTTCCAATGCTGATTCATTGTGCCTTGATATATTTTTTCGACAGTTTAGCCAGTGTCATATAAGTACATTATTTGATACAGATAGTCCTTGACTTACGACCGCAATTGGGACCAGAATTTCGGTCCTAATTCAAGGCACCCACCACGATCGGAGCCAATTTTAGGACAGCTTTTACAGCAGTTGAGTGAATCATGCAGTGGTAAAGCCGAAACACGCACTCGTTAACCAGTCGTAAATGTGATCTGGTAACTTCAAGCGGCCGTAAGTCGAGGACTATTTGCAAAAATCCTCTCTTCTTCCTTTCAGCTCTGCGAAGGGTCCCTCTGCTCCAGCATGGGCTTCAGGAATGCCAATGTGTCTCTAGTCCTCTGCGAGGAAGATGCCAGCTCTGTTGCCAGCTGCCAGGTCAGCGTCTAACCTCACTCGTGTCCCCAACATTTGAGACTGCCTGGACGCAAAAGAAACCCTCAAAACCTTTATTGATTCCAGGCTAAATGTCAGGCTTATTGTCCTCGAGTTACAACCATAATGGGGCCTGCCCATTACGGTCATTAAGTCGTAATGGTGGTAAAACATTTTAGAATGTTTTTTGCAGTGGTCGTTAAGTGAAAATAGCCACCTCCAAGTTCTTTCATTTGGGGGAGTTGGGGTGAGAAGTCAGCTTTCTATTGTACAATATAGAGCAGGGTTTCTCAACCTTGGCAACTTTAAGATGGACGGACTTCAACTCCCAGAATTCTCCTCCTCTTCTCCACAAACCCCACTCCCTTCTAGCACTGATGATGTTACCTAGTTGGGTCATGAAATGTCTGCAAAAAAACAACCCAGCTCAGGGAACACCAAGGATCCCACAGTCGTCCTTCTCTTCCTCCTCCTCTCCACAAACCCCACTCCCTTCTAGCACTGATGATGTTACCTAGTTGGGTCATGAAATGTCTGCAAAAAAACAACCAAGCTCAGGGAACACCAAGGATCCCAGAGTCCTCCTCCTCCCCCTCTCCCTTCCATTCCACGAACCCCACTCCTTTCTAGCACTGATGTTACCTAGTTGGGTCATGAACCAAGCTCAGGGAACACCAAGGATCCCACAGTCCTCCTCCTTCTCTTCCTCCTCCTCTCCGCAAACCTCACTCCCTTCTAGCACTGATGATGTTACCTAGTTGGGTCATTTAATGTCTGCAGGAAAACCAAGCTCAGAGAGCACCAAGGACCCCACAGTTCAACTTTGAGCTACAAATATTTTCTTCCTTAGATATAAGACTTGAAATCAGCTTTCAGTGGTCAGATATTGCCAACTTTAATCCGTCACACTAGCCACTCCTATTCTGAGTAATCTTTGCCGCATTGTGCCAAGATCCTGGGTAGCTTCAACCATGTTGTGCTTGCCTTGGAGACCTCCAACTCTAAGCATTTATTCTTCTCCCCCCTTCCCTTCCCTTCCCTTCCCCTCCCGCATGGCTCTTTAGGACAAACTGAAACCTGCGCCAGCACCTCCTCGAAGTTCTGGGACCATGTCTTCAACGGTTCGGATATCCCGCTCCTCCCAGGCTCGCCGTGCGGTGACAAGAACGGCTACTGTGACAAATTCCACGTCTGCCGTTTCGTAGACGAGGACGGTCCCATCGCCAGGGATGAAAAACTTCATCTTGGACTTCATCGAAATGGACGACCTGGCCACCTGGATGAAGGTGAGGACATCCTGCGTGGATGGAGGTGGGAAGGACCTTGAAGGACGTCTGTGGAGATTCTCAGTCATCCAGGTCATGGTTGTCCCAAAGGCGCTTTTTCCAAAAAGCATCTGAACTTTTTTTTTTTTCCCTTTTGAAAACGTTTCACTTCTTTACTTGGAAACCACTTCTGGCCTTTGTGCTCGAGGTTGAAAAAAATGAAAATTTTAATTTTGGGTTTTGCAGATAGGTTTGTTCTTAAAGAAATAGGTAGGTTTGTCATTATAGAAATGACTAGTATATACGGTATTATTCTGCAAAAGTCAAAAGTTGAGGTTCTATGTTATTACCTTATTCAGGGGTGGGTTCCGGATTCAGGTACTGCTGGTTCACTCAGGGACGCGCCGTGTGGGCGTGCATGCACAGTACTAAAAAAAAGCTTCTGTGCATGCGCAGAAGCAAAAAACAAGATGGTGGCACCTATGGCGCCGCCGAGAAAACTGGCTCGGGGGCGTGGCAGGCCTGGGTCACTGCCGGTTCCAGCGACCCAGGCCGCCACATTACTAACGGTTCTATAGAGCCGGTCCGAACCGGTAGGAACCCACCTCTGACCTTATTCTATTGCATCAAAGAGAGTCAGAAATCAATGTTTTCTTTTTCCTTTCCTCTTCCCCTTCTCCTCCCCTAGTTTCCCCTTATTCTCATTTTTCTTTCCATTTCTTTCATTTTATGTTTGGATAAACTAATAAAATTTGACAAACCAAAAATGTTTTTGCTTCTCATCCAAGAAGCTTCCTCAGTTCTGAAGAACTGAAGAAACTTCTTTGAAGAAGCGAAATGTTTTCAAAGGAAAAAAAACAAACAAGAAAGTCCAGTTGCCTTTTGGAAAAAGCACCTTTGGGACAACCTTGAAGAACGGAGGGAAGAGATGCTGCCCAGGGAACCATCAGATAAAAGGTGGAGGAGCCCACAGATGCTTAACGGTCAGAGGAAGAAATTTTGGAAGGACCTGCCTTAATTGGTCAGCTATAAAAAGAGGCAGTGGGAGATTTGTCTTTTTGGACTTGCATGATTCTGTTAGTGTAGACTTGCAATAAAGTAGAATCAGTTTATATAGCAGTGTTTCCTGTGTAGGTTAACCTGGAAGGGCTGATAATTGAAGACAAACATTCAAACTTTGTCCATAGCTTAGTACTGGTGGTCCTCGACTTACGACCATTTGCTCAGTGATTGTTCAAAGTTACAACAGACATAAGTCAAAAGTGACTTATTGTGGCATCCTCCATGGCCACATGATCAAAATTCGGATGCTCGGCAACTGTCTCGCATTTATGACGGTTGCAGTGTCGTGATCCCCCTTTGCAAACTTTTGCAAAGTCAATGGGGAAGCCAGATTTGCTTAACAACCATGTTATCAAGAACTGCAATGATTCACTTAACAACCGTGGCACAAAAGGTCATAACACTGGGTGAAACTCACTTATATTGTTTCCTAGTATGATTTGATTGCTTATTTGTACCCTATGACTATCATTAAGTGTTGTACCTTATGATTCTTGACGAATGTATCTTGTCCTTTTATGTACACTGAGAGCATATGCACCGAAGACAAATTCCTTGTGTGTCCCATCACACTTGGCCAATAAAGAATTCTAATCTAATCTTCTAATCCAGTGATGGTTAATCTTTTCGGCACTGAGTGCCTAAACTGAAGCGCATGCGCGCCAGAACCCGGAAGAGAGCTGCTGGCCGGTGCGCATGCGTGCAGCAGCCAGCCGCTCTTCTGGGTTCCATCGCACGCATGCTGGCTGGCTGGCACACATACGCACGCCGGAACCCGGAAGAGCAGCTGGCGACGGCACGCGTGCCCACAGAGAGGGCTCTGCGTGCCACCTCTGGCACGCGTGCAATAGGTTCGCCATCATGGTTCTAATCTAATCTTAACAGCTGTCTTGCTTAGCCACAGAACTTTTGGCCTCAATGGTGGTCGTAAGTCGAGGACTGCCTGGAAAGCATCCTAGATGCAATTCCTGGCACCCCTGGTATTGTTTTTTCAGTTTAATTTTTTTTTCAACTGCCCAATAGCTGAAGTTATCTAATAAATATTTTATTGATTGATTGATTCATTCATTCAGTTTATATGCCACTCATTTTATCAAGAGCCGATTAGCCAAGAAGAATGGCTTTAGGAACTTCCTGTCCATTGGCACTAATTGTGCGCCGGTGTGCTTTCTCTCTACAGACACATTGGTGTGCTATCCTTCTGGTGGTTTTAACCTTAGCAGCCATGATGGCCGGCACAGTCTTCCTCTTTGGAAGGACAGTCAGCAATAAATCAGGTAAGTGTGTGTGTGTGTGTGTGTGAGTGTGAAGAAAGTGTGCCTGTCAACCCTGAAGCGAACCTGGCTGGGGCCATCTTTGGGGCTTCAGGGTTGCCAGTGTCTTCTTTTTAACACATCCAACTAGGCTAGGAAAATTCACTTAACAGCTGTGGCGAGAAAGATCCTAAAACGGGGCAAAGCTCACTTAACAACTGTCTTGCTTAGCAATTGAAATTTTGGCCTGACCCGTGGTCCTATGTCAAGGACTACATGTGCCAATAAAACTCTTGCGTCTGCCACTTTTAACTGGGTGAAACAGGGCATCGTAGGGCAACAATCTTTAAACCAAGGAATCCCAAAGGTGGTATAATGTATAGAACGGGCCCCAAATCTCGGATCCCCGACTCTGGCAGGATTACAATTTGGCAAATTTGTGGTCGCGTCAATGCTGCCATGCTGCCGGGAAGACCAGTCTTGCTATCAGCTGCCGGAGGGGCAGTTGGAATAGAACAGAGTTGGAAGGGACCTTGGAGGTCTTCTAGTCCAACCCCCGGCTCAGGCAGGAAACCCTATACCTGTGATGGCGAACCTGTGGCACGCGTGCCACAGCTGGCACGCGGAGCCCTCTCTGCAGGCACGCGAGCCGTTGACCAGCTTAGCTCCACTGCGCATGTGCGTGTGCCTCCCGCCGGCCAGCTGATTTTCGGGTCAGACACGGGCATGTTCTCCTCACTTTCTGCGCCCGTGCCTTCCCAGATCTCTGGAGATTCCACCCCAGCACTGTTTGGGCATGCAAGGCTTTCCTCCCCCTCCTAGCTCCATTTGGAGAAAGGAGGCTTTCCCCCACTCCCAGCTCTGTTTGAGGATGGGAGGCTTTCCCCACCACCACCACCACCACCACCACCACCACCACTGTTTTGGGATGTGAGGCCAAAACAGGGGGGGGTCACACGTGCATGCGTGGGGGGGGGGTCACGTGCGCATGTGCAGGGGCGGGACGTGCGGGAGGGGCATTGCATTATGGGTGCGGGCACTCACGCACGTGCGACAGTGCGCGCGTGCACACTTTCCGCACCCGAGGGAAAAAAGGTTCGCCATCACTGTCCTATACCATTTCAGACCTATCCAGTCTCTTCTTAAAAACCGCGTGTTGGATCACCCACAACTTCTGGTGGCAGGTTGTTCCACAGGTTAATTGTCCTGTCAGGAACTTTCTCCTTAGTTCCAGGTTGCTTCTCTCCTTGATTAGTTCCCACCCATTGCTTCTTGTCCTGCCTTCAGGTGCTTTGGAGAATAGCTTGACTCCCTCTTCTTTGTGGCAACCCCTGAGATATGGGAACACTGCTATCATGTCTCCCCTGGTCCTTCTCTTCATTAAACTAGACATACCCAGTTCCAGCAACCGTTCTTCATATGTTTTAGTCTCCAGTCCCCTAATCATCTTCGTTGCTCTTCTCTGCACTCTTTCTAGAATCTCCACATCTTTTTTACATCGTGGCGACCAAAACTGGATGCAGTATTCCAAGTGTGGCCTTACCAAGGCCTTATAAAGTGGTATTAACACTTCACGTGATCTTGATTCTCTCCCTCTGTTTATGCAGCCTAGAACTGTGTTGGCTTTTTTGGCAGCTGCTGCACACTGCTGGCTCATATTTAAATGGTTGTCCACTAGGACTCCAAGATCCCTCTCACAGTTACTACTATTGAGCCAGGTACCACCTATCCTGTACCTGTGCATTTGATTTTTCTTGCCTAAGTGTAGAACCACAGTCAAGCTGGCAGGAAGTCCAAAGTCACCCAATGCTTTTTTAGTCCTTGGTCATCCTGTTTCTCTGTTTAGATAAGGAAAATATCTCTTGAAGCAATGACGCAGGGGGTTGGACTAGAAGACCTCCAAGGTCCCTTCCAATCCTGTTATTCAATATTCTGTGATTCCCTGCAGATGAACAATTCACCAGGATCTCTCACAAGGCAGGATCTGTGGAACTTCAGAGGAAGAAACAGCGCAATTCCCTTCACTGGGAAAAGGAGGTTTATATCAAAACGCATCGGAAGAGGCTACACTCTGGCCCTGTGGACCTTTGCTAAGCTTTGGGCAAGCAGCATCTGCCAACACACACTTGTGTTTGTGGCACCGATAACACCAGCATTCCACAAGCCATCACACACTCAAGTGTGCGCAAAAACAAAAAAAATCAGAGAGAGAGACAGAGAGAGAGAGACAGAGAGAGAGAGAGACAGAGAGAGGCCGTCCAAAAATGCCAGGGAATTTCTAGAAGCCTGGTACTCTGACAAATCACCCATCAATAGACACATTGACATTAACACCTCCTATGCAAGAGAGACAATCAACCAGTCAAAAACGAGAAAATAAAGACTCCAGCACCTCCATCAGTAATCAGCATCCAGATCAGCATAGATTAACTCCAAGGTTAACATCAGACCAATAATCAAGTAAACAACACCCCAATCGAGGAACTGCCAAAGAGCCAAAAGTAAACAGCCCAACCAAAGAATCTGTAAGACTAACCCCACCCACACAGACAGGGAAGACACCAGAATATAAACTGACAGCAAACTGCATTCCTTACTAGCACTGATGATGTTACCTAGTTGGGTAATGAAACGTCTGCAAGAAAGCAAGCAAGCTCAGAGAGCACCAAGGACCCCTCATTTCAACCCTGAGCTACAAATATTTTCCTTTATTAGAGAGGGAGATGGATGATGAGAGATAGATGATAGGTAGGTAGGTAGGTAGGTAGATAATAGACAAATAGAGAGATAAGAGATGATTGATAGATGAGAGAGGGAGAGGGGGAGGAAGAGATGATAGGAGGGAGAGAGAAAGAGAGCGAGAGCGAGAGAGAGGAGATGATATAGCTGTGGAATTCTGGGAACTGAAGTTCACCCATCTTAACATGGATAAGGTTGAAAACCTTTGATCTAACTCCCTGCTCGGGGCAGAAATCTAAGGTAAAACACCCTCAACAGATGCTTGATTAGACTTCATTTGAACCCAACCAACAATGGAAGCCTGGATTCCACTGTGTTTATAGGTTAGGAAATTGTCCTAAATTCAAGCAGAATTGGCCTCCAAAATTCCACATCCTGCACTCTGGATTGAGAGAGAAGTCTTGAAGGTCTTCTGTATGACCTCCTATCAGATATCTGAGAAGGACCATCATCTTCGTATCTTGGTCATCTTCCCTCAAAGCTAACTGCAGAAAAGACAATTGCTGCCAACCTGCCTTCCATTGAGGACCTGTATACTGCACGAGTCAAAAAAGAGGGCTGAGAAAATATCTACAGACCCCTCGCATCCTGGACATAAATTGTTTCAACTTCTACCCTCAAAACGACGCTATAGAGCACTGCACACCAGAACAACTAGCAATAGCACTTAGACTTATATACCGCTTTACAGTGCTTTACAGCCCCTCTCTAAGCGGTTCACAGAGTCAGCATATTGCCCCCCAACAATCTGGCTCCTCATTTGACCCACCTCGGAAGGATGGAAGGCTGAGTCAACCTTGAGCCGGTGAGGATTGAACTTATGGGAGTGGGGAG
>QLTV01002008.1:313738-324010 GCA_003457575.1 Thermophis baileyi
CTTCCTTCCTTCCTTCCTTCCTTCCTTCCTTCCTTCCTTCCTTCTTTCTTTCTTTCTTTTCTTTCTTCCTTCCTTCTTTCTTTCTCTCTCTCTCTTTTTTCTTTCTTTCTCTTCCCTCTTTCTTTCTTTCTTTCTTTCCTTCCTTCCTTCTTTCTTTTTCTTCTTTCTTCCTTCCTTTTCTTTCTCTCTCTCTTTTTCTTTCTTTCTCTTCCCCCTTTCTTTCTTTCTTTCTTTCTTTCTTTCTTTCTCTCTCTCTCTTTCTCTTCCTTCCTTCCTTCCTTCCTTCCTTCCTTCTCTCTCTCTCTCTCTCTTTCTCTTCCTTCCTTGTTCTTTCTTTTCTTTCCTTTCTTTTTTCTTTCTTTCTTCTCTCTCTCTCTTTCTCTCTCTCTCTTCTTTCTCTCTCTTTCTTTCTTCTCCAACCCTCCTTCCCTTTCTTCATCTTCCCTCCCTCCCTCCTTTTTTTTTTCCTTTTCTTTTTCTCTTTTCTTTTTTCTTAACCTCCAGTCCCCTAATCCTCTTTGTTGCTCTTCTCTGCACTATTTCCAGAGTCTCAACATCTTTTTTATATCATGGCGACCAAAACTTGATGCAATATTCCAAGGGGGGGGGTCTTACACCTCGCAACCATTTCGGTTCTCAACCAGAGTCGGATGGTTATATCGAAAGAATGACATGGAATGCAACCTGTGGCCTGGTTCCCTCGGGCTGGCAGGCAGTACTTCAGCCCACCAACACCACCCGTTTTCGGATTCAACCCCACAGCCACCTACCTGAGGTTGGTGCAATTGGAGCAGCTGGCAGGCCGTTCAAGCTGACGGTGCCAATCTGCTGGATGTGGCACGGCGAGAAAGTGAGGCTGGGGCTGAGAAAGCTACCCTGGGAAGCGGACAGGACCGTCTGCTGCTGCATCAGCTGCCACAGAGAAAAATAAATCATCCATAAGCTTATGGATTAGATTTCTAGGGGTCACTTCCAGGATTTCGGAGATACATATAAATAAAAAAAAACAAATTTTGTGAAGAAGGTATTAACGGAGCAGTAGCAGAACTCGACACAATGCAGGTAGTCCTTGACTTACGACCACAACTGAGCCCAAAAATTTCTGTTGCTAAGCGAATGGTTGTTAAGTGAACTTTTGCTCCATCATACGACCTTCCTTGCCACAGTTTTTCAGTGAAGCCCAGCAGTTGTGAAGTTGGTAACATGGTTGTTAAGTGAATCTGGCTTCCCCGTTGACTTTGCTTGTCAGAGGGTCACAAAAGGGGATCCCATGAGATCCCATGAGCCCAGGACACCGTAACCATCTTAAGGATGAACTTTCTAGAACCTTATTCACACCCTCTAAACTCAGTCTCTAATCATAGCTATAAGCAATAGACTTTATATAGTGACTTTATATCAGAGGTCTTCAAACTTGGCAACTTTAAGACTTGTGGACTTCAACTCCCAGAATTCTCCAGCCAGCATAGCTGAAGTCCACAAATCTTAAAGTTGCCAAGTTTGGGGACCCCTGCTTTATATAGTGCTCTCTAAGTGGTTTTACAGAGTCAGCATCTTGCCCTCCCAACAATCTGGGTCCTCATTTTACCGACTTGGGAAGGATGGAAGGCTGAGCCAACCTTGAGCCGCTCAGGATCGAACTGCCGAACTGCTGGCGGAATTAGCCTGCAATACTACATTCTAACCACTGAGCCACCCAAGCTAAATTCATTTATGGAAAAAGGCCTGCAATTGTATACATAACAGAAAGGAAGATATGGAAGCCTCAGGCTGCTGACGTGAATATAGGACACAGTAATTCCACTTTGGAATATTCCAAGAATGAAAAAATTTGAGACTCCTGGGACAAAATGCACCTCTCAAAAACGTTGCTCGGCGATTGTCGTATGCCACCCAGAATTGCACTGCTGGAGCCGGCAGTCTGGTACATGATCCAAACAAACCCAGTGTACTAGATTTATTTCACAGGATCCGTCACCGGGACCAGAGGTTTAGCCTTCCGAGCTTTTGGACTCGTGCTGGAGCCCATCTTCAGGGAACTTCTCTCTAGCAGATTATTCTGTGTGTGGTATTTATGTGGTGCCTGTTGTGTGTGGCTTTTTAGTTGTTGATTGGGATGTTGATGGCTGGCTATTAAGTCATTGGCTGTTGTTTCCTTGTGCTACGAAACCCTGGCCCCCTAAGTACTGGATACGTTGCTGGTAAACCATCAGTCCTGTTGACTGACGAGGGGCCTGTCTCCCAGGCTTCCATCACTTCCCTTGGCTGTTTTTGTACCTGCTCGCCCAACAATCTTAGTAGCTGCAAAATGGAATGCATGTCCTTGTTCGTTGCAATGATTTATTTCTTTCGTGGTTGTTTGGAGGGAGGAATGGAAAACAGTGGCAAAGGGGCAAACTGATAGGAAAACCGGGGAAGAGGGTAAAGCTGGCATTTGAAATGGGTGGATGAAATATTGCAAGATTGATTGCGCGTTTCTCCAACCTTCCCCACACCGTTTTCTTGTGGCAAATGCTGCAGACATTCAATATTGCAATATTCATTGCGCCTTTCTCCAACCTTCCCGGTCCTTTTCCTTCTCGCAAATGCTACAGACATCCTGGAAAGCCGCTTCCCACGATGAACCCAAGCTGCCTCTGGCTGCCCCGTGGCAGCCCCCGCTTCCCAGTTCCGACGGAAAGAAAACTGGCTTGTGTCCCGTTGATACTCACTGCCTGAGCATACGCGCTGTACGGGCTGAACGGCAAGGCGAAGGAGGGGGTGAGAATGCCAAGCTGGCCCACCATCTGCTGCACTCGTCGCAGTGTCCGCTCCTTGTCTGTGTCCGCGAACTTCACCACGAGGCTGGAAGAAGCACCCTGCTAGACAAAAATGCAAGCTTGGGGTGGGAAAAGAGAGGACAAACTGGGGCAAGAGTGGTTTAAGAAGAGGTTAGACAACCGTTTGTCTAGAATGGTAGAGGGTCTTCCGCTTGGGCAGGGGGTTGGACTAGATGACTTCCAAGGTCCCTTATTTGTCTAGAATGGTATTGGGTCTCCTGCTTAAGCAGGGGGAAGACCTCCAAGGTCCCTTCCAACTCTGTTATTCTGTTATTTGTCTAGAATGGTAGAGGGTCTCCTGCTTGAGCAGGGGGTTAGACTAGAAGACCTCCAAGGTCCCTTCGAACACTGTCCTTCTGTTATTTGTCTAGAATGGTAGAGGGTCTCCTGCTTGAGCAGGGGGTTGGACTAGAACCGTGATGGCGGACCCATATCGGTGGGCACACGAGCTGATTTTTGGGCCTTCTGGGCCCACTGGGAGTCGGGAAACAGGATGTTTCCAGCCTCCGGAGAGGGTGGGGAAGTCCCGTTTTTTGCTCTCCCCAAGCTCCAGAGCCTTTCTAGGAGCCTGGGGAGGGCGAAAACGGCCTTCCCCACCCTCCCGGAGGCCCTCCGGAGGCCAGAAATGGACCATTTCCCAACTTGAAACGGGCCATTTCTCCCCGTTTTTTGCCCTCCCCAGTGAAGGCTCTGAAGCCTGGTGAGAGCGAAAAACGGGGGTGCCATCGCGTGCCGGGAGTGGGGGTGGTGGTCACGTGTGCATGTGCGGGGGGCACATGGAATTATGGGTGTGGGCACACATGTGCACGACCCCCCCATGCTCCCCCCTTTTGGCACGCAAACCAAAAAAGGTTCGCCATCACTGGACTAGAAGATCTCCGAAGTCCCTTCCAACTCTGTTATTCTGGGGGTCGCAGAAAATTCTGCAACCAAACAGTCCTCGGCTTACGACTGTGATGGGAGCCTGAATTTCCCTCGCTAATCCAGGGGATTGTTAACTGAGCCACGCCCACTTTTGCGAACATTTTGGCCACAGTTGTTAAGCGAATCACTGCAGTTGTTAAGCGAGCATGGTTGTTCGGTGCATCTGGCTTCCCCATTGACTTTGCTCGTCCGAAAGGGGATCCCATGACCCCGGGACGTTGCAACCGTTGTAAGTTTGAGTCAGTTGCCAAGCTGCTGAATTTTGATCATGTGACTGTGGGGATGCTGCATCGGTCATACGGGTGAATAATGGTCACAAGTCACTTTTTTTTTGGTGCGGTTGTAACTTTGAACGGTCACTAAGCGAGGACTACCTGCACTCGCAAATTGGGGTTCAGCCCCACCCATCTTGGGTTCCCCTTTCAAATTTCCCTGCATTTTGAAACCCAGAGCAAACCTCCAGGTGGCCTCAATGACTCTCTAAAACAGTGGTTCTCAACCTTTCTAATCAAGGAGTTCAAATCCTTCCATTCTCCACCATTCAGTCAGAGCTCAAGAAGCTTCATGGATGAGAAGCAAAACGCCACCCACCCGGATGCCGCCGTTTGGGTGCTTTTACCCTCTGCGCATGCGCAAAGCGTTCTGCGCATGCGCAGAGGGTAAAAGAACCCAAATGGCGGAGTTCGAGTGGGTGGGCGAAGTCTCCCGCTTCTGTCGCTACCGGCTATCCGGCGACCCGCAGGCACGGCCGAACCGGGAGCATTTCGCCCCTGCAGTGACGGTGGCACCAAGATGGCGGGCCAACGCGCGCGGCGACCCCTGTGTGAAATGGTCGTTCGACCCCCCCCAAAGGGGTCGCGACCCACAGGTTGAGAACCGCTGCTCTAAAAGGATGCAAATGACCAGCTGTCTGCAAGGAGTATAAATCTCTCCGTTCCCCACCATTCAGTGAGACCTGAAGAAGCTCCTTGGGTGAGAAGCGAAACGTCTTCAAAGAAAAAACAAGAAAAGTCAAGTTGCCTCCTGAAAAAAAAGCACCTTTGGGGCAACCATGACCTGGATGACCGAGAATCTCCATAGACTTCCTAGCAGGATGTTTGCCCGCTGTTCAATTTCCACTGACCCAGATGGGAACAGTGCTAAATTATATCCATCTGGGATCACTGTGTTGATTATTCTCTGACCTGTGACAAGATTTGGGTGTTTACTTACGGGCATGGTTTGGCTGCCGTGGAGAGCATGGATGGCTGCTTGGGCTTCGTTGTGCGAGGAAAACTTAACAAAGGCACAACCTGGAAAGGAACAGGATTAAACCAGGATTAAGGCAGAGAAGATGCCTAGAACGAAGAAGAAATTTTCCTGACCGTGAGAACAATCAATCAGTGGAACGACTTGCCTCCAAAAGTTGTGGGTGCTCCAACATTGGAAGTTTTTAAGAAGAGATTGGACAACCATTTGTCTGAAATGATATAGGGCAGTGCTGGCGAAACTTTGCTGCACCAAGTGCCGAAACGGGAGCGCGCACGCGCGCAAGAAACCAGAAGAGCCACGCCAGGCGGCTGATCTTCCAGTTTCCGGCGTGCGCATGTGCACCACCCATCTGGTCTTCTGGTTTCCAGTGCTCCTGCGCACGTGAAGACCAGCTGGCTGGCGTGCAGGGACCCGGAAGAGCAACGGGTGACGGCTCACGTGCCCGGAGAGATGGCTCTGTGTGCCACTTCCAGCACGCGTGCCATAGGTTCGCCATCACGGGTATAGGGTTTCCTGCCTGAGCAGGGGGTCGGACTAGAACAGGGGTGTCAAACTCAAGGCCAGCGGGCCAAATCCGGCCCGAGGGCTACTTAAATCTGGCCCGTGGTGCCACGCTGGAAACAGCGAAGGATCGGCCCGCGGTGCCTCTGCCAGGGAAAACGGAGCTCAGGAAGGCCGTGTGAAGCCCTGCCGAGCTCCGTTTTTGCTGGCAGAGGGTTGCAGGAGGCCGTCACAGCCGAAAAGGGAGCTCGGGAGCCCGTTTTCGCTGGCAGAACACTTGGGCCACCACAGGCACACGAGTGACGTCGAGATGGCCACGCCCACCCTGGCCCCCCAAGGTCAAACACAACCCTGATGCGGCCCTCAATGAAATCGAGTTTGACACCCCTGGATTAGACGACCTTCTGGGCGGGGGTGGGCTGCTGGGGGTTCGCAGGGGTTCGGGAGAACCTCTAGCTAAGATTCTGTGCAGTTCTGAGAACCCCCAAATCCCACTCCTGGCTGGCCCCGCCCACCCCACCCCTCCCAGGAGTCTCCACGCAGCCCGTTTTTGATGCAGGTAAGTACAGGGCGCGCGCGGAGGCTCAGGGAGGACAAAAAACGGACGCAGCCCGTTTTGGATGCAGGGCGCATGCGGAGCCTGGAGAGGGCAAAAATGCCCCCCCCCCGCTGTGGTGCAGGACTAGGCCACGCCCACCCAGCAACCAGGCAGAGAACCCCTTGCTAAAATTTTTGAAGCCCACCCCTGCTTCAAGGTCCCTTCCAACTCTGTTATTCTGTTAAATGAAGAGGGAAAACGCACAACCCCATGCGTGCTTCGACTTGGCAAGAATTGTTCCCCAGGCACTTTAGTATACTGTTCGAGCAGAAAGAGGCCATGATGAGCAATGGGATGGAACAGAGGTCAAAAAAGTCAAAATGGCAGCGGGAATGATGCAATCAAAGCTGCATCCCATTTCTGTAGGTTCAGGTGCACATGGGTTTTTTATCGCACTGTGATGGCTATTGTGAATTAAATCTTTTCTCCTCCGTGACAAAGAACCATCTTTATATGTCTAGTGTTTGCACACTCCACACAATCACGAAGCAAAAGGTGGCACACTTGAGTGCTTCAGGTAAAGCCCAAGGAAAAGAGGAGGGTTATTTTTTTAATATATTTTTTTCTTTATTTTTAAATATTTATTTTGTTTTGAATCATAATAAAATACACATAAAATAAAATACGATTATAAATAAAATAAAATAAAATAAATATAATAAAATAATAAAATAAAATAAAATAAAATAAAATAATAAAATAAAATAAAATAAAATAAAATAAAATAAAATAAAATAAAATAAAATAAAATAAAATAAAACAAAATAATAAAATAATAAAATAAAATAAAATAAATAAAATAAACAAAATAAAATAAATAAAATAAAATAATAAAATATAATAAAATAAAATAAAATAAAATAAAATAAAATATAAAATAATAATAATAAAAGGTGCATTTTTAAATCACCCGAAGAACCACTGAATAGCAATAGCAATAGAATTTAGAGGGGTCTTTGGTGCTCTCTGAACTTGCTAGTTTTCTTGCAGACATTTCATTACCCTAACTAGGTAACATCATCAGTGCTAGAAGGGGGTGAGATTTGTGGGGAGGAAAAGGAAGAGGAGGAGGAGGAAAGACTGGGGTGCTGGGGGCTCTCTGAGCTTGCTAGTTTTTTTTGCAGACGTTTCATTACCCAACTAGGTAACATCATCAATGCTAGTCCTGATGATATTACCTAGTTGGGTAATGAAACGTCTGCAAGAAAACAAGCAAGCTCAGAGAGCACCAAGGAGCCCTCATTTCAGCCCCGAGCTACAAATATTCTCCTTTATTGATAGAATTTAGACTTATATCCTGCCCTCTAATGCTTTACAGCCCTCTCTGGATAGTTTATAATGTAAGCATTATTTGCATATTGACCCCAACAATCTGGGTCCTTAACTGACCTTTGCTGTTTCCGTCTGGACCTCTAAGCACTGTGCATTCATCGATGACCCCGAAAGGTTCAAAGAGACAGAGAATGTCTTCTTCTGACTGCTGTTTATTCAACATGCCCACAAAGAGCTTCCGGTCTCCTAGAAGAAAAGAAAAGAAAGACACAGAACCATCAACTTCCAGTAGGTCCCTGGAGGCTGAGAAAGATACAAAGGGGAAAAATTCAATCCTTAACTTGGTTTCAGAGAGCCAGGTTGGCGTAACGGTGAAGGGACCAGGCTAGAAACCAGGAGACGGTGAGTTCTAGACCTGCCTGGGGCACAAAAGCCGGCTGGCTGACTTTGGGCCAATCACCAGGAGACGGAGAGTTCTAAACGTGCCTTAGTCATGAAAACTGGCTGGGTGACTTTGAGCCATTCAACAGGAGACGGTGAGTTCTAAACGTGCCTTAGCCATAAAAGCCAGATGGGTGATTTTGGACCAATCACCAGGAGTCAATGAGTTCTAGTCCCACCTTAGCCATAAAGGCCAGATGGGTGATTTTGGATCAATCACCAGGAGTCGATGAGTTCTAGTCCCACCTTAACCATGAAGGCCAACTGGCTGACTTTGTGCCAATCACCAGGAGACGGAGAGTTCTAAACCTGCCTTAGCCATGAAAACCGGCTGGGTGACTTTGAGCCATTCAACAGGAGACGGTGAGTTCTAGTCCCGCCTTAGCCATAAAGGCCAGATGGGTGATTTTAGACCAATCACCAGGAGTCAATGAGTTCTAGTCCCATCTTAACCACGAAGGCCAACTGGCCAATGAAAACCGGCTGGGTAACTTTGAGCCATTCAACAGGAGACGGTGAGTTCTAGTCCCGCCTTAGCCATGAAGGCCAGCTGGGTAACTTTGGGCCAATCATCAGGAGACTGAGAATTCTAGTCCCATCTTAGGCACAAAAGCTGACTGGGTGACTTTGCACCAATCACCAGGAGACTCTGAGTTCTAATCTCATATTAGGCATGAAAGCCAGCTGGGTGACTTTGGGCCAGTCCCTCTTTCTCAATCCAACCCACCTCTCAAGGTTGTTGTTGTGGGAAAAATAGAAGCAGGAAGAAGTATTAGCTATGTTAGCTGCCTTGAGTTATTTATCAAAAATATAAAAGCAGGAAACAAATAAAAAAAAATAAAAGCATGTTGCAAGACAGTGATTTATCTTTGTAGCATGGAATAAATACTGGTTCCCCCCCCCCCCCCGGAGGAACTTATAGTGGAAATTAGCAGGGTCCATGTCTATGGAGATTCTCAATGTTGTCCTGATGGGTACATTGGGGAAACAAAACAACCATTTCACCAACGCATGGCACAACATAGGAGAACAAACACATCAGGACTAGATTCAGTAGTCCGTCTGCATTTAAAAGACAAAGGCCGCTCTTTTGAAGAATAGCAAAGTCCACATTTTGGACAGAGAGGATCGCTGGTTTGAAAGAGGGGTCAAAGAGGCCATTATGTCAAAATTGAACCGTCCTCTCTCAACAGAGGGGGCGGGATACTGCATCGTCTATCTCCAGTCTACAACAGAGTCTTTTCAACAGTTCCAAGAAGGCTCCACGCCCATTTGCACCACTCAGGTGACTCTGAGGACACAGAGAAACCTCCAAGTGGCCTCAACGACTCTCTAAAAGAATGCAAATGACCAGCTGTCTGCAAGGAATATAAATCCTTCCATTCCCCACCATCCCAGTCAGAGCTGAAGAAGCTTCTTGGATGAGAAGCGAAACGTCTTCAAAGAAAAAACAGAAAGTCCAGTTGCCTCTTGAAAAAAGCACCTTTGGGACAGCAAAAGGTCCATAGGCATGTAACAAACCACATAAGAAAGGGTCAGAGCTGTGATCGCTGGCTGTGTGGATTTTTTGATCTTCCCTTGCAAACACTCCTGTCTGAATCTCCCATTTTAACATATATTTGGAGTCTCAGATTACAGGTAGTCCTCGACTTACGACAGTTGGTTTAGTGACCACTCAAAGTTACAACGGCACTGGAATAAAGTGACTTATGGCCGTTTTTCACGCTTACGACCGTTGCAGCATCCCCGTGGTCATGTGATCAAAATTCAGATGCTTGGCGAATGACTCATATTTACGACGGTCGCAGTGTCCCAGAGTCACGTGATCCCCTTTTGCGAACTTCTGTCCAGCAAAGTCAATGGGGAAGCCTGATTTACTTAACAAACAGGTTACTAACTTATCAACTGCCGTGATTCACTTAACAACTGAGGCAAGAAAGGTCGCAAAATGGGGTACAAAATCACTCAACAAACGTCTCCCTTAACAACCGAAATTTTGGGCTCAAGTGTGGTGGCAAGTCGAGGATTACCTGTACTAACTTAACAACTGCAGTGATTCACTTAATAACGGTGGTGGCAAGAAAGGTTGTAAAATGGGGTAAATCTCGCTTAACAACTGTTTCATCTAGCAATGGAAATTGTGGGCTCAACGGTGTTCGTAAATTGAGGACTATCTGTTTAAGCAGATTTGAGAAAAGGACTTTTGTCCTTTTTTGCTTAATTTAAGGCAGGGGTCTCCAACCTTGGCAACTTTAAGCCTGGCGGACTTCAACTCCCAGAATTCCCCATCGTATTCTGGGAGTTGAAGTCTGCCAGGCTTAAAGTTGCCAAGGTTGGAGACCCCTGATTTAGAGTGAGTTTTTTCTGGAATGTGTTTTAAGGAACTAATAGGTCACGATTGGATTGGTCCAAGATAGCTGCTCCTTCCCTCCCTCCTCCATAAAATATATAAAAAAACAGCCCCCA
>QLTV01002009.1:42714-60004 GCA_003457575.1 Thermophis baileyi
ATTCCCCACCATTCAGTCAGAAATGAAGAAGCTTCTTGGACAAGAAGCAAAATGTCTTCAAGCAAAACCAAGAAAGTCCAGTTGCCTCTTGAAAAAGCACCTTTGGGATAACCACGACCTGGATGGCCGAGAATCTCCATAGACATTTAGAGGAATCACGTGTTTCAAAGGTATGTCCAATGAGCGTTCAAATACTTCTGCCTTGACCTGAAATTTCACAGATGTTATCACCCGAAGGAAACTTCAAATCCTCCAAATTTTGTTGGAATGTCTTTTGGTCAACGTTTGGTGGCAGCTTCCATTTGTGTGCCAACAGCAATTGTGGGTAGAGGGGTTTCCCCACTTGTTAGCAACCCAGGTTTCAGTTTGGCAAGGAGGATGGAAGAGAAAGGAAGAACAAAGGAGAGGGAAGGAGACCTCTGTTTCTTGCTGCTAATTAACAGCTAATGGCTCTTGCCAATTTCCTAAGCACCGTTGATTGCTCATTATATGTGATTAGAAGGAAGCTGTCTTCCAGTAGCCAGTATCTAAGACATGATGGAGAGGTTGCTGAGACTATTCTTAGCCAACAACAGCCTTTCTTTCTTCTTGATTCATTTAAGGATGAACATCTGGGCCCGAAGGGTCTTTGAAAACATCTCCATATCTTATAAAGCCATGGGAATGGAGATGAAGAAACTGAGAAATTAGTAATTTTCTTCATTCATTTTTCCAGCTGAGATTTGAGAATCAGTTGGCATTGATTCATTTGATGAATACGATGATGAGAAGGGTCCTTGAAAATACAGGTCATCCTCAACTTACAAGCATTCATTTAGTGACCATTCAAGGTTGCAACGCCACTGAAAAAAGTGATTTATGACTGGTTTTCACACTCTGTTGTAGCATCCCTGTGGTCACGTGATCAAAACTCAGAAGCTTGGCAACTGACTCATGGTTATGATGGTTGCAGTGTCCCAGGGTTTATGTGATCACCTTTGGCGACCTTCTGACAAACAAAATCAAGGGGGAAAACCGGAGTCACGTAACAGCCATGTTACTAACTTAACAACTGCAGTGATTCACTTAATAAGTATGGCAAAAGAAAGGTTGTAAAATGGAGCAAAACTTGCTTAGCAACTGTCTTGTTTAGCAACACAAATTTTGGGCTCAATTGTGGTCGTAAGATTCAACCTGGAAATAAGGAGAAATTTTCTGACAGTGAGAGCAATCAACCAATGCAACAGAAGTTGCCTTCAGAAGTTGTGGGAGCTTCATCACTGGAAGCTTTCAAGAAGAGACTAGACTGCCATCTATCAGAAATGGTGTAGGGTCTCCTACTTGGGCAGAGAGTTGGTCTAGATGACCTACAAGGTCCCTTCCAACTCTGTTAATCTGTTAATCTTTTGGGCAAGCACAATAGACTGCTAGCTTATCAATCTACCGTATGTCCAAGGAGCATTCCAATGATAGCAGTGTTCCAATATTTAAGGGGCTGCCACAAAAAAGAGGGGGTCAACCTATTCTCCAAAGCACCTGAAGGATAAAACAAAGACCAGTTGCAGGAATTGGGTATGTCTAGTGTCTAATGAAAAGAAGGACTAGAAGAGACTGGACTGCCATCTGTCAGAAATGGCGTAGGGTCTCCTGCTTGGGCAGAGGGTTGGACTAGATGACCTACAAGGTCCCTTCCAACTCTGTTATTCTGTTATTCTATTATGTTCTGTATCTCCAGATCTTATGAAGCTACGGGAATGGAAGTAAAGGAACGGGAAAACTAATAATTTTCTTCATCAGTTTTTCTAGTTGAAATTCATAGAGCAAGAAGGATCCTGAAAGTCAATTACTAGGTCTATAGTTGAGTTCACTAACAAGGGTTTGTATTTTATGACAAATGGCCTAATCTCTCCTCACAAAGGACTCTTGAGAAGAGACCTGCCATAGGCACGGAAGAAAATATTTGGCAGGTGCCTTGCCCGTCTCATCTGGAGGAAGCTGAAGTAGAACAAAAGGAGATGGGGGCAAAACTCCAAAACCAAATTCGCAGCCAGCGACCAGAGCCAAGAAAGCAGAACACAAAGAGGGAAGCAGAAGGCCTGCTGGGGATTCAGAGTTTTGCAGGAATCTATCATCACCAGTCCAGGAAGTAGTGCCACTCAATATCGCAAGGGTTTCTCAGTCAATGCTCAGGGTATGGGAAATCCACTGCTTGAACTAAAATTCCTAACTCATGAAGACCAATGTAATGTGAGAGGCATCGCTGAAACATGATGGGTGGATATCTGTACAGATTCTCAGTCCTCCAGGTCATGGTTGTCCCAAAGATGTGTAGGAAGTTAGCACCCACCCCTCTCCTAGGAAAATGAAATATTCTAGGAAATATTAAAAAGACAGAATATTATATTTCCCTGGATGAGAAATGGAGAAACATGTTTTATTTTTAAGGCAGGAAGCAGACACACTCTTAATAGCCCCCACCATCCTTAATAGCCAACAGCAGAGGTCAGCACTTAAGAGATAAAGAGATAGCTAGGTCTATTCATAAGCAAATGCCCTACCCAAGATCCAACAAAGGTAGGATTAGCCCTCTACCCATCTAGCAACAGAACTCACCACATGGCACCTGGGGAGGTTGCATCACCCAGCAAGGCTCAACAACCTGGGACTCAAAAGACAACCTACAAAGTTACCCCTGAATACAAGCTCAAATTCAAAGCTGAACAGAGGGTATAAATCTCTCTCCCTCTCCCTCTCCCTCTCCCTCTCCCTCTCCCTCTCTCACCGCTGCTTGAAAGCGGCTGGCAAATAACCCTCTGCGTATGCGCAAAGGCTTCTGCACATGCACGGAGGGTCAGTATCCGGATGTGACGTGCACTTCCGACGCGACGCACGCACTTCCAAACCAGTAGGGAAGGTAAGAGAAACCCACCCCTCCTCCCTCCCTCCCATGTGCTCTTTTTGTCCAGGACCTCAAAACCATGTGGTCCAGTGGTGGGTTGCTACTGGTTTGGACCGGTTCGCATGAACCGGTGGTGGAAATTTGGCCACAGTCGCCGAACCGGTAGTGAAGGCCCGTTTGCCACACCCCCAAACCGGTTCCCCGGTCACCGCTGCTTGAAAGCGGCTGGCAAATAACCCTCTGCGTATGCGCAAAGGCTTCTGCACATGCACGGAGGGTCAGTATCCGGATGTGACGTGCACTTCCGACGCGACGCACGCACTTCCAAACCAGTAGGGAAGGTAAGAGAAACCCACCCCTGAGCTCCACGTAGATAATCGAGTTTGACACCCCTGCTCCAGACAATCTCCATTCCTACGTTTTAGCTGAGTTATGCAGGTTGTCTAACTCTTTCTTACTGTTATCACTCCTCTAACCACCTAGAACTGCTACAAGTGTTACGCCTACATCTTCTCTGGGAATAAGCATTCTTTGTTCTTGCCAAACAGACACCACAATTACAGGTTTCCCAATCTCTTTTCAAGTGTATGCCATAACCTTGCTTTGTTTTAGCAGACAGCCCATCATTATAAAGGAGAATATTTGTAGCTCAGGGTTGAAATGAGGGGTCCTTGGTGCTCTCTGAGCTTGGTGGGTTTCCTGCAGATGTTTCATTACCCTAACTGATGATGTTGCCTAGTTAGGGTAATGAAACGTCTGCAAGAAATCCACCAAGCTCAGAGACAGCACCAAAGACTACAACTTATTTAAAAGGAACAGATCAAACAGAATTATTATTTATTTATTATTTAGCAAAATTTGTATGCCACTCAACTCTCAAAGGACTCTGGGCGGCTCACAGTGTGTGTGTATGTATGTATGTGTATATATANNNNACCCCGGAACTAAAATAATTAAAATTTTACTAAGCTTTCGTCAGCCAGCTGCTGACATCGTCAGAGTATTAAACTACCATTACAGAGATCTCTGCCTTTATATGCCATTAATCAATTTGGCCATTGCACGTGTGATAGGTCCTTCCAGCCGCCTCCCACCTGTAATTAGCTGGGCTGTTTTTGCTGTCGTCATGCTGGTTGATGGAGGCTTGACTCCTACTGCTTCCCCCCTCCCAGTCTGCCCATCTGTGGGGGATGATGTTAGTCTGTCAACCATTGCAACTTGCTGTCTTGTTCGTGACCTTGTAATCGGCCCGGTATGTTCCTCATTAATCCTATCTCTTATAGTTTGAGATAACACTGCCGGGTTGCTCTGTGTTTGGTCAGGACTGGCCATGCCTTCACAGGCTGAGTCTGCATGTTCAGGGATGGGGGGAGGGTGCCATTGGTCCCTGCTCCCTGATGGGAAGCCGTCCTTACTCATCCTGCAGGGTCTTTCCTGGTGTCTCAATGCCTGGTAGGCCGGTGGTAGTTCAATATGCTTGTTGATGGAATTGTTATTGGAGAACCAGGCTTCTTTTAATAGGAGTCCTCCTTTAGTCCCATCATGGGCAATGAACTCAGCTTCTTGAAAATTGAATGTGTGGTTGTGCTCCTTCATGTGCATCCAGATCTGGGAGCGCTGTTCCTTATGTCGGACAGCCAGTTCATGTTCGTGTACTCTGGTCCTTAGCCGCTTGGCTGTTTCACCTACATAATTACATGCACAATTGGTACGGTTGACACGATAGACTATCGAGGATGCCTCCTCCTTAGGTAATAGTTAGTTTAGTTCCGGAGTTCGCAGAATGTCTGTTTCTTTCTTTACCAGTAAGGTGGGGGTAGTACGGATCCCAGGGGGAAGTTAGTTCCACAGAGTCGGAGCGGCTACAGAGAAGGCCCTCCCCCGCGGGCCCGCCAGCCGACACTGTCTGGCTGACGGGACCTGAAGAAGGCCAGCCCTGTGCGACCTCACTGGTTGTTGGGAGGAGTGTGGCTTAAGGCGGTCACGCAGATAAACTGGTCCTGAGCCATGTAGTTTAACAACTGCAGTGATTCGGTTAACAAATGAGACAAGAAAAGTTGTAAAAATGGGGGCAAAACTCGCACTTATCAAATTTCTCACTTGAGAACATAAATTTTGGGCTCGATTTGACTTGTGGTGGTACCAAAAAAAGATTTCAAGAATACGATGGCCGCCCCGTCCCAAAGTATTGCACTGTACATGTACATGTATAAATAGAGGCATTAGAGCAAGCATGTCCAATCTATGGCCCACAGGTCACATATGGCCCTGGACATACACTACTCCATGATTAAAAGCCTGTATGGAAATTTCTGGAAGCAAGGTGTTCCGTTGGTTAATTGTCCTCACTGTTAGGAAGTTTCTCCTTAATTCCAGGTTGCTTCTCTCTTTGGTTAGTTTCCATCCATTGCTTCTTGTTCTGCCTTCAGGTGCTTTGGAAAATAGGTCGACCCCCTCCTCTTTGTGGCAACCCCTTGTAGGAAGTTAGTACCTAGAGGAATGAAATATTTTAGGAAATATTTTTTAAAAAAGGCAGAATCTTATATTTCCCTGGATTAGAAAATGGAGAAACATGTTTTTAGGCAGAAAAAGACTCAATCCTAGTAGCCCCCACCTTTGTCAATGGACCATTAGGGAATGGGCCCAGCTCACTCATTCCCCCCACCTTTGTCAATGGGCAGTCTATTCTATATAACAAAGAAGAACCATAATAGGAATCCAGAGGTGGGTTCCTCCCAGTTCGGACCGGATCGCCAGAACTGGTAGCGACCCACTGGTGACATCACAGTGACATCACGGATCCAGTTCGGTCCATGCTGGTCCGTGGGCACCGCCATCTTTTTTTTATTGAATTTTTTTGGATTTTTTTTGGATTTTTTTTTAAAAAAATATTTTTCCGGGTTTTTTTTCTTCTTCTGCACATGCGCAGAAGCTGAGTTTCCGGCACTGCACATGCATCACCATCTTGTTTTTGGCTCTCTCTTTTTTTTGAATTTTTTTCTGATTTTTCGGCATGAGGCGTGGTCACACGGCGCGGGAGGAAGCGAACCGGCAGCGAGGTAAATTAGAACCCACCCCTGTATATTTCCCAAAGCCATCTCACCACAAACCTCTAGTGACGAAGCACCCATGATTTCTGAAGACAAGCTGTTGCATTGAATTGTTCTCACTGTTAGGAAGTTTCTCCTTCATTCCAGGTTGCTTCTCTCCTTGACTAGTTTCCATCCATTGCTTCTTGTCCTGCCTTCAGGGGCTTTGGAGAATAATTTGACCCCCTACTCTTTGTGGCAGCCTCTCAAATACTGGAATACTGCTATCATGTCCCCCCTAGTCCTTTTTTCCTCTAGATTAGCGAAACCCAAATCCTGCAACCGTTCTTCATATGTTTTTGTCTCCAGGCCTTTAATCATCTTCTTCACACTTTTTCCAAAGTTTCAACATCTTTTTTGTAATGTAGTGACCAAAACTGGACGCAGAATTCCAGGTGTGGTTTTACTAAGGCTTTATAAAGCGGTACTAATATTTCATGTGATTTTGATTCTATGCCTCTATTTATACAACCAAGGATTGTATTAGATTTTCTGACTGCCGCTGCACACCGCTGGCTCATGTTTAAGTGATCATCGACTACCCGTAGGACTCCGAGGTCCCTCTCACAGTTACTGTTTTTGAGTCAGGTTTTGCCTAATCTGTACTTGTACCTTTGATTTTTCCTGCCCAGGTGTAAAACCTTGCTTTTCTCCACATTAAATTTCATTTTTGTTGCAAGTAGAAAGCTTGAAGCAGTGCAAATGAATTTGCTAAAACCTTGGCAATTTCTCTGACACCCCCCCTCTTCTCTCTGTACCTACCATCAAACAAATATCAGAAATGCAAGTTATTGAGAAACATGAATCTGGAAAGAGAGGCCATTAAGTGTCATACAGAATTTCGAAATGGGCTTCCCCAGGTTAATCACCCTGAATTCTGAAATGCCAATTATAAATTACATGAAATAAAAAGAAATCAGAAGCCAGGTCAGGAAAGTGTTAACATCTTCCTTTGCCCGTACCACTGGAAAAGTTCTCTGCATGGGTTGTGCTGTGCTCCCAAAGCCATTGTCATCCTTGGGACAACCTGTAGTTTTAAATGACTAGGCTGTCAATTCCACAACACTTTGCAGTTGTTGGCCTTTTTTTCCCCTTCTGCTGTATTGAATAGCAACAATAATACGGCAAACAGCACATTATCTCCGACTTTTAACTACCAAAAGAAAATCGGTACGCTCCTTATTTTGCAGCTTATATTTAGACCCACAATTAAAATTTCCATACAGGCTTTTAATCATGTCAAAGCCTTTGAATGAAGCCCTTGTGGTCTTTTTTTAAAAATTTTTTTTAATCTTTTTCAGTTTTTTTTAGACTGAGAAAAACGCATTTTATTAATTGCTCTGATAGTGCTATGCTCAGTGTATTGATTCTAGGAATTTAACAAGAATGCCTTTGAAACAGACTTCTGGTTTTCTCGTTGCTATGATTTTATTTTATTTTTTTAATTTCAGTCTGGGACTAAATGGCAGAATTGGCATTTCAGGATTTGTGAGAGTTCACATTTAAGGACAGGCCTAGCTTAAATGTCAAAGAGTGAAACTAGAGGCTTCGGATAAACATGTAATATAGTCCACTGGAATAGTTAGACCTTTGAATATAAAAAGGAACTGTGTGAGGCTCTCTGAGCTGGATGGTTTTCTTGCATACATTTCAATACCAAACTAGGTAACATCATCAGTACTAGAAGGGAGTGGTGTTTGCTCTTATTTTCATATACTAGTGGTTTGTCCTGTCAGCATTGATGGGACTGTTCTTTTTGGTTGCTTGATTAGGCTGTTTACTGTTTGTTTGTCTGAATTGGTAGTTCCTTGATTGTGTTATTGTTTACTTGATTATTGGTGTAGTGTTAATCTTGGCGTTAATTTCTGCTTAAATGGGTGTGATTGCTAGTGAGGAGGTGTTTTGGTCTTTTAATTTCACTTTGGGATGTTTGGTTGCCTCTTTTGAATGGTATGTAGAGGTTGTTTACCTCTATGTGTCTGTTGATGGCCAATTTGTCTGAGTGTTGGGTTTCTAGGAATTCTCTGGTGTTTTTAGACTTGGCTTGATCTAGAATGCTCACAGTTTCCCAGTTGAAACTCTGGTTGTGTCTATCGTTGTGTTGTGAAAGAACTCTGAAATAAATGAACTGGCCAAAATGCCTGCTTTTTCAAGTGTTTGTGCGTGTGTGTGTGTGTGCGTGTGTGCGTGTGTGTGCAGGGGTGGGATTGAAAAATTTTAGCAACTGGTTCACTGTCCGGTTGCTGGGTGGGCGTGGCCATGGGGGCATGGCCTACTCAGCCTCCTGCACCATGGCAGGGGGCGTTTTTGCCCTCCCCAGGCTCCGGAGGCTTTCCTCGAGCCTCCAGGAGGGCGAAAACAGCCTCCCCCGGGCACCGGATGCCCTCTGGAGGCTGGAAATGGGCCCGTTTCTGGACTTCCGCTACTTCCGGTAGGCCTGTTTTTCACCCTCCCCAGGCTCCAGAGGCTTCCCTCGAGCCTCTGGGAGGGCAAAAATGGCCTCCCCGGGCTCCGGATGCCCTCCAGAGGCCGGAAACAGGCCTGTTTCTGGACTTCCAGTACTTCCGGTAGACCCGTTTTTCGTCCTCCCCAGGCTCCAGAGGCTTTCCTCGAGCCTCCAGGAGGGCGAAAACGGCCTCCCCCGGGCTCTGGATGCCCTCCGGAGACTGGAAACAGGCCCGTTTCCAGACTTCCGATACTTCCGGTAGGCCCGTTTTTCGCCCTCCCAGAGCCTCCATGCATGCCCTGCATTTACCTTTCATCCAAAACAGGCTGCGTAGAGACTCCTGGGAGGGGTGGGGTGGGCAGGGTCAGCCAGTCCTTGGAACAACCAGTTTGGCGAACCAGATTAAAATTAATATCCAGTTCGCACGAACCGGTTCAAACCGGCTGAATCCCACCCCTGTATGTGTGTCTGTATGTGTGCCTGGAAACTACACATGGTAGAGAAGCATATATAACAATGCATTCAACTATGATGAAAACCAAAAGTGTCCAAAAATGTATACAAATGAATAATACTCTGGAATATAAATGTGTACAAATGAATAATACTCTGGAATATTTTCTGAAAGATTTGTTAAGCAAGCAATTCACAGTCCCCAAGATGAGAAATTCAGACAAATTAAGGTTGTCAAGATTATCCAGGCTGATTTTACCAAATTAAGCACCCAGAGTCAGACACAACTGAATGGATAACATCATCATCAACATCATAAGTGAGTCCTAACGAAGGGACTTCAGCTGGTCATATTTTTATTTATTTGTATCCCAGCCTTATTATTTTTACAAATAACTCAAGGCAGCAAACATATCCAATACATCTTCCTCCTATTTTTCCCAGAACAACAATCCTGTGAGGTGGGTTGGGCTGAGAGAAAGTGACTAGACAAAAATTACCCAGCTGGCTTTTATGGCTAAGGCGGGACTTGAACTCACAATCTCCTGCTTTCTAGCCTGATGCCTTAACCTGTATACCAAACTGGCTCTCAATAAATCTCAATAAATTGCTGTTATTGATAGCAGTAGCACTTCTCTAAATTAGTTGGCATGCTAATATTTTTTTTTTAAAATACAATTGTTATATCCTTGCTCTGGTAGCTTAAATGGTTCAATGTAATGTATTAATTATTACTATTATTTCAATATCTATAAATCACGTAGAGTCAGGGGTGGGCTTCAAAAATTTCAGCAACGGGTTCTCTGCCCGGTTTCTGGGTGGGTGTGGCCATGGTGGGTGTGGCCTAGTCGGCCTCCTGCACCATGGTGTGTGTGGGGGGGGACATTTTTGCCTTCCCCAGGCTCCAGAGGCTTTCCTCGAGCTTCTGGGAGGGAAAAACTGCCAGCCCCGGGCTCTGGAGGCCCTCCGGAGCTTCCGGGAGGCCCATTTTCCCCCCTCTCCAAGCCTCCGCACGGGCCCTGCACTTACCTCACATCCAAAATGGGCTGTGTGGAGACTCCTGGGAGGGGCGGGGTGGGGTGGGAGGGGCCAGCCAGGGGTGGGATTTGGAGGTTCTCCAAACCGGCCATAACGTTAGCTACGGGTTCTCCCGAACCCGTGCAAACCCGTAGCAGCCCACCCCTGCGTAGAGTCCATTAGACCTGAGACAGTAGATCTATTCTGCAAATGCAATAAAATAAATAAAATACACCTAATCTAAGGAAAGCAGCAATAACCATTTTGAAATGCAGACTTGAAAGAAGACCCAAAAACTGGTTAAAACGTTCACTCATACTTTATATAAAGAACATGTTGAATTAAAACTGCATCTTAAACTTATGGTTGATTTTTCCAGGATCCCCCAAAGGAACAAACTGAATTTCTCCTCACGTTTTACTTAGCTGGGCCACTGCAGGGAATAGCATATTTTAGGACCAAAAAAAAAAAAAAAAAAAGGATTAATTGGCCCTATTCTACTATCTTTTCTTAATGGACTCATTCCGTTAAATCCCAGTGGATACAATTTTATTTAGGCCTATTTATGCAGAACATTCAAGTAACTCCTTCTGGCTACCTGGCCCAAGGAACACATAAACCCAGTCAGTTGTTCCATCCGGCCAACTTAGTCTTCCAAGAAAGAGAGTGGAAGACCTAGAGCATCTGAAAACAACAACAACAACCCAAGTCTCTCTATTACGGAACTCTATGTCAAGGCTTGGCAAGATCAATATAGCCCTTAGTGCAGTGTTTCCCAACCATGGTGACTTTAAGATGTCTGGACTTCAACTCCCACAATTCCCCAGTCAGCATGCTGTGGTCTCTGCCTGGAGTCACCATGAGTAATCTCACCATGGGCAGCCATGTAGAGTTTCTTAAATAAATAAAATAAATAAATATTTTTTTGAACTTTGGAGTGGTTGGTTGGATGCTCCTCATCAATTCTAGAATAGAAATAGAAATAGAAATAGAAATAGAAATAGAATAGAATAGAATAGAATAGAATAGAATAGAATAGAATAGAATAGAATAGAATAGAATAGAATAGAATAGAATAGAATAGAATAGAATAGAATAGAATAGAATAACAAAGTTGGAAGGGACCTTGGAGGTCCAACCCCCTGCTCAGGCAGGAAAACTGAGGATGCCAAAATCTGAGTGGAGGGCCTGGGAAACGTGTCAGAATAACAGAATAACACTTAAAAGGGACCTTGGGGGGGGACCCTATACCATCTCAGAGAAATGTCTGTCCAGTCTTTTCTTAAAAACTTCCAGTGATCGAGCACCCAGAACTTCTGGAGATAAGCAGTTCCACTGGTTAATTGTCCTCACTGTCAGGAAGTTTCTCCTTAGTTTTAGGTTGCTTCTCTCTTTGTTCAGTTTCCATCCATTGCTTCTTGTTTTGCCTTCTGCTGCTTTGGAAAATACATTGTCCCCCCTTCTTTGTGGCAGCCCCTCAAAGCCTGTTTTTGTGACCTGCCTATCACACTCTTGGGCAAAGCATGTGAGCCATTTCCTCCTTTCAGTGATCCATGAAAGTACATCTATAATATGTAGATAATAAAGTTGAAAAAAGGTGAGCGGCACGCGATGGCATGCCCGTTTTTCGCTCTCACCAGGCTTCAGAGCCTTTCTAGGAGCCTGGGGAGGGCGAAAACGGCCTTCCCCACCCCCCCACCTGGAGGCCCTCCGGAGGCAGAAAATGGCCCGTTTGCCAACTTCAGGTTGGACCGGTAGTCCCATTTTGTGCTCTCCCCAGGCTTCAGAGCCTTTCTAGGAGCCTAGGGAGGGCAAAAACGGCCTTCCCCACCCCCCCTCCGGAGGCTGGAAACAGCCTGTTTCCTGACTCCCAGTGGGCCCAGAAGGCCCGAAAATCAGCTGGCCAGCGCGCACATGCACGCCGGACCTGAGCTCGTGTGCCCACCGATATGGCTCCGTGTGCCACTTGTGGCACGCGTGCCATAGGTTCGCCATCACGGCTCTATACAAATGGATAGGGTTTCACTCACCCCGTCACAAGCATATCCTATTTTGAGCCTCTGATTCTAAAAAAAAACCAAGCCTGATTTTTTAGCCGCTGTCTGCTCCTCAACCTTTACATTCTCTAATAGTAGGAATATCTATACAGAACAAAAATCTCATATCTTGGAGCTGTCATTACCCAGAATCTTTCTTTTCTTTCTTTTAATTATACTAAGCTGGAAGGTGTCCTTCATCCTTTTTTCCATGGAGATTAATCACCAGCAATTAACTAGACTGACTTAACGCTTTTTCATTTCATAAGACAAAATTTGGTGGGTTTTTCCCTGAAAGAGTATCACTTCTGGCTCGGTATGCATTATTAAAAAAAAAAAAGGAAAAGAAAAGAAAACATTTCCCTCCAAGCTTTGATGGACCTTGGATAACTCCGTTCATTATCGGTTAAGCAAGCACACTAATTAGCATTTCTGCATTTAGAAGGAGAACCTGTGTTATCTTAACACTTTGTGATGGTTGCCTAGCAACGAAACTTCTATCCCTCCATTTCAAAGGGCCTTTTTCTCAATATAGGACCTGAAACTTAATCAGAAGTGTGCGTCCAGGTCTTTCCTCAGTGTGTTAGCTATACTTATGTATATATCAAGCTTACCCTATTTTTATATGATATTTTATATCATATTTTTATATGAGTGTTCTTTAATTGCATTTTTTAAAAACATTTTTAATTAAGTTATAAAGTATTATAAAATGCAAAATACAAAAGTAAATTAAAGAGCAGTGAGGGGGGAGGGGAAAGAGAAGTGAGGAAAGGTAGGGAAAACAAAAGAAAAAGAAGAATTGACTTCCGACTCTCTCTGTTGCAGTAGAATAAGATCATTAACATCAAATCACAGCTTTTTGTTTTTCCATAATAATAAGAACAAGTCATTTCTATAAAAATCTATCCATCTAATCTAGAAAACCCAAAGTCAAAGTTACATTCTTTTCCACATCAAGCACGAAATTCAGACGCGGTTTCCATGTGGAAACCAAAGTACTTATGTTCTTTTCTTTGATCAGAGTAGTCAGTTTTGCCATTTCAGCCAACTCCGTCAACTTCTGCATGGTAGGTATTGTAGAAAGTTAGCACCCACCCCTCTCCTAGAACAATGAAATATTTTAGGAAATATTAAAAAGGCAGAATATTATATTTCCCTGGATGAGAAATTGAGAAACATGCTCTTGGAGACAGAAACTCAGCCCCAGCTCCCTGCCCCCAGCAGATATTTTGGTGCCAGCTTCTCTACAAGACAAAAGACTGGGCCAGCCTATCTACAAAACAAAAGACCTTCAGCTCCAGGATGATGGGATTATCCTTCAGGGCAAAGCCATTCAGCCACAATAGGAACTGCATTGCATCAGCCCAAATTTCAACCAAGCTTGACTCGGAAAACCTACAAAGTTAGCTATGACCCCTGCATAGCCCCAGGGGAGTCTGACAGCAACCAATAGAATACATGTCTTTGCCACAGGAACAGGAAGCTCAAGGGCAAGGCCCAAGAGAGGGTATAAATAACACTCACTCTCCACTTCATGTGTTCAGCTGCACCAGGACCATGTGCTTGATGGTTCAGCTCCATTAAACTATCTTTCCAATCAGCCTCCATGTTTCCAGTGTCTCTCTCACTGCTTGGAACTGAACCAGAGGGACAATTCTTCCAACAGTATCAAAGTGTCTTTCCATTTTTGTGCACACAATAGTCTTGCTGCTGTCAACATATATAGTAACAAGGTTCCAAATTTTTTCTCCGCATATTTTCATCAACCAGAGTGTCCAACCTTGGCAACTTTAAGACCTGTGGACTTCAACTCCCAGAATTCCTCAGCCAGAATTCTGGAAAGCAAGCTGTTGCATGGATTAATTATTCTCATTTTCAGGAAATTTCTCCTTAGTTCTAGGTTGGATTTCTCTGTAATGATTGTCAACTCGTTGCTTTTTGTCCTGCTTTCAAATGCTTTGGAAAATAAGTCGAACCTGTCTTCTCCATGGCCACCCCTCAAGCACTGGAAGACAGTTATTATCATATCACCCAGTCCATCTCTTCATTAAGTTAGACATACCTACTGTAGTTGCCTCAATCATTCATCTTATGGTTGAGCTTCCAAACCCTCTGGGAGCCCACAAATATAATAGGAATATGGGCATCATTGCTGTATTGAAAAAGAATCTTAAAAAGTTTTACTCCACTAGAAATGATAATTGGAATATGGAAAGAGGTCAGATTTTCCATATCACTGAAAAAATGCTGGGTTAAAATTATCATTTACTTTTTTTAAAAAATAATGTTCTCACTCAGACTGACAAAAAAAAAAAAAAACACCAAGAAAAGAGTACCTTTTAAAATCGGGTTCCAAAAGAGAAAGAGGGGGAAAAAATCAGTGAAGTTTTCATAGAGTTAGTGGATTAATTACCTTGGTTATGTAAATTAAATAGCTGTATCTCTCCAGAATCTGAAGTAACAAGGCTGGCTTCGGGTTTTTTTTAGTGACTTCGTCTTACTGAATTGAATAAATTGAATTAAAATTAAAATACTGACTTCAGAATGGTGAGGGCAATGAAGTGATCAAAATCTTGCCTATCTGGGCAAAATGACCATTTGGTAACCCATAACTGTTGTTTTGAGCTTTGGTAGTGTCTTTCATGGTCTACAGATTCCCTGGCTTCTGATGCTTCTATTAAATCTCAAGGGAAGATATCAAGTTCATGAGAAGTGGTAAAACCACTTTATACTGGACTAGTAAGGCCACACTTGGAATACTGCATACAGTTCTGGTCACCATGATACAAAAACGATGCTGAGACCCTAGAAAGTCTCCAAAGCACCAGAGGGCAGGAGAAGAAGTCATGGCTGGAAGCTTGTTAGAGATGCAGAGAAATTTTCTGACAGACAGAACTGTCCTCTCTCTTAAGAAGGTCCATCCGGTGAGACCAAGAAGAAGGACCTTCTCTGTGGTGGCTCTTTCCCTGTGGAACATCATCACTGTAGAAATAAGATTGGCCAGCTGATGGTGGTTTGCTTGATTGTGGTCACCAGGAGGGGTGAGGATTTCTTGCATCTTGTATTTGGGGTTTTGCTTCTGTAAGCCACCTGAACTCACCATGAGTGAGTTGGGCAGCCGTATAAATTTTCTTAATGAAATAAATATCTAAATAAATAATATGTCCCTCAAAGTTGGAAGAAGGTCGTCCATGCAAACCTCAGTGCTGCCACAGAAAAGAAGGGGTCGAGCTATTTTCCAAAGCACCTGAAGGCCAGACAAGGAATAATGGATGGAAACTGATCAAGGAGAGATTCAACCCGGAAATAAGGAGAAATTTTCTGACAGTGATAGCAATCAACCAATGGTAGAATAGAATAGAATAGAATAGAATAGAATAGAATAGAATAGAATAGAATAGAATAGAATAGAATAGAATAGAATAGAATAGAATAGAATAGAATAGAATAGAATAGAATAGAGTTGGGAGGGACCTTGGAGGTCTTCTAGTCCAACCCCCTGCTCAAGTAGGAGACCATATCCCATTACAGACAAATGGTTTTCCAATCTCTTCTTGAAAACCCCCAGTGATGGAGAAGGAAGGAAGGAAGGAAGGAAGGCGCGCATCGTGGGCGCGCACGCACATGCGCACTGAAAAAAAATAAAAAACCCCCCCCCAAGAAAAAGCCGAAAACAAGATGGTGATGCATGCACAGTGCTGGAAACTTGGCTTCTGCGCATGCGAAGAAGAAGAAAAAAACTTGGAATTTTTTTTAAAAAAATTCAAAAAAAAAAATAAAAAAAAAGATGGCGGCATTCACGGACCGGCACCGACCAAACCAGCTCCGTGACATCATCATGAGGTCACCAGCGGGTTGCTACCTGTTTGGGCGAACCGGTCTGAACCGGGAGGAACCCACCTCTGGTGTAGGGTCTCCTGCTTGGGTGGTGGGTGGGACTAGATGACCTACAAGGTCCCTTCCAACTCTGTTAAACTGAACTAGGCAACCTTCCAACTACACCATAGCAGATTCCAAACAGAAGAAGGAAATTTGGAACAAGTAGACATTAATCCCAATTTTTCCACTGCAAATGCTGTTTCTGTCTTATGTCAAGTATCGGCCCCGGAGCCCTGTGCTGGTGGAACATCTTTTTCGGTGATGGATCCTTTCTGATCTCACTTTGTCATTCTTATTTGTAGCCATATTTCTCCCGCATTTTTCTACACTCGCTCTTACTTCCGAGCCATCTTTACGCTCGGGCGAAACAGATGCTGTTGATCATATTTCCGTGCTTTTCCCCCAGCTGCCTTTTGTTTTCAGAGTCGAGGCGGAACATTAGACATAAAAGCTAAAAAAACCTTTGTCAAATCAGCTAGGCAAAAGAAGACATCAAATCCTTTCAGGGGTATATATCAAAACTTATCTTTTCCATTGGCAGATCTGCAGACCTCCTATGGCTCAGAGCTATATTTATGAGCGTCCCTTGTTTGTTTCCTTAGAAATCTATATATTATACCCATATCTGTCAGTCTGATAAATGTTTCAGCCAATATGCCAAAGGGGGGGGGGATTGCAGGGGGATTTTAATGGCTCGTATATTGAAACTGTTTCTGATTATTACCGAATGCAGGTTTTAAGGGAAACAGTAATTCACCGAAGAAGAATTAGCCTCCACGCACAAAGGAACCGAGGACAATGGAATGGAAGTGAGATAATTTCGCACACATTTTGCTTTCCTAACAGCAATAATTTACTCTTGTTTTAATTTCAGGCCCAAGTCTGCTGAGATCCGAAGCTAAAGCTGTCTGACCTTTTACGCTGGTACATCTCATGATCAGCCATCTGCGGCAAAAAAAAAAAAAAAAAAAAAAAAGAGAATAATGTGAATTGCTTGGAGATAATTGGAGAATGGAGAAACCGACCCGGGGTACGTACGCATCTTTTCCTTGTTTAACTGCATTTTTTTTTCTTTTACCAACACTACTCAAGGGAGAGTAGTTTTAGCTTTAATCCCCTCTCCAATTTAAAAACACAGGCATCCTGTAAAATGAATGTGTTGGCTTATTGGGGAGCAATAAACCATCACTGTCTTCCTTCCTTCTTTGAAACCGTTGATTTAGAACTGCTGATTGCCAGCTGCAGGAAACCATGATAGAGTTCAAAAGCACTGCAAGTGTATTCCATGCAACCTATACAGGTAATCAATCGATCAATCAATCAATCAGAGTAGAGCTGGAAGGGACCTTGGAGGTCTTCTAGTCCATCTCAAGCAGGAGATTATATACCATTTCAGACAAGTGACTGTCCAATCTCTTCTTAAAAACCTCCAGTGATGAAGCACCCACAACTTCCGATGGCAAGCTGTTCTATTGGTTAATATTTCTCA
>QLTV01002009.1:77721-88741 GCA_003457575.1 Thermophis baileyi
GCGGGGGGGGGGGGGGTGGGCCCCCACCCCGGCTCTACGTCGTCCTATTTCTGCATGTTTTGAAGCCGTGTGCATGTGTGCAAGCCACGTGCGTGTGCAAAGTGCATGCGCGGAAGGTCGCACACATGTGCGGATGGGGTGGGGTGCGTGGACGCACGCGCGCTCACATTTGCGAACTGGTAGGGAAGGTAAGTGAATACCACCTCTGCCTGGAAATAAACTGAAATAATATAATTCCCATTTAAAAAAACCTTTCAAGCAGAAGGCTGCAACTGTTTAACAGAATAACAGAGTTGGAAGGGACCTTGGAGGTCTTCCAGTCCAACCCCCTGCTCAAGCAGGAGACCCTATACCATTTCAGACAAATGGTTGTCCAATCTCTTCTTAAACGCTTCCAGTGATGGAGCACCTTCAACTTCTGAAGGCAAGTTGTTCCACTGGTTGATTGTTCTCACTGTCAGGAAGTTTCTTCTTAGTTCTAGGTTGCTTCTCTCCTTGATGAATTTCCTATCCATTGCTTCTTGTTCTGCCTTGCATATATACTGAGAGCTTCTGCACCGGAGACAAATTCTTTGTGTGTCTAATCACACTTGGTGAAACAAAGTATTATGTTCTGTTCTGTTCTGTTCTGTTCTGTTCTGTTCCGTTCCGTTCCGTTCCGTTCCGTTCCGTTCCGTTCCATTCCATTCCATNACAAAGTATTATGTTCTGTTCTGTTCTGTTCTGTTCTGTTCTGTTCTGTTCTGTTCTGTTCTGTTCTGTTCTGCTTATTCTATTCTATTCTATTCTATTCTATTCTATTCTATTCTATTCTATTCTATTCTATTCTATTCTATTCTATTCTATTCTATTCTATTCTATTCTATTCTATTCTATTCTATTCTATTCTATTCTATTCTATTCTTTCTTCTCCTCTCCTCTCTTCTTTTCTATCGTATCCTATCATATCCCCTCCCCTCCCCTCCCCTCCCCTCCCATTCCATTCCATTCCATTCCATTCCATTCCATTCCATTCCATTCCATTCCATTCTATTCTTTCTTCTCCTCTCCTCTCCTATCCTCTCCTCTCCTCTCCTCTCCTCTCCTCTCCTCTCCTCTCTTTTCTATCATATCCTATTGTATCCTATCATATCCCCTCCCCTCCCCTCCCCTCCCGTTCCATTCCATTCCATTCCATTCTGTTCTATTTTATTCTATTCTATTCAAGACCTGCAGATAGAAGCTATACTATAATTGCATTTTGGGGCACCTTCTAAAACTTCCAAAATCACCCAACCCTAGTTGAGGATTCAGCATTACAAAAATCAAGAAACCAAGTTTAAAATCCAAGAAACCCATGAAACGAGGCAGCGTGTATTTGTTAGGCCAACACTGTGTTGGTTCTGCATTAGCAGGAGCAGGTAAGGCACAGAAAAAGAGGGGCAGGGAACTAGCCCAAGGTAGCAATCAGGCAATTTGATTAGAATGAGTATTAAGGTAACAGGAAGATGGTTTGATTAACTTAATAAGCCCTGGAAGAGCATGCTAGCTACCCGTTAATTATCAAGTATTTTGTAAGCATTGTGATTCTAAAATTCTACATTCTGGTTTTTGGGATAGAAAAGGAGGAGGAAAGTCTTTTCAAACAGTGGCATTCCTGCTGCTCTAAGTATATTATTCCAAGGTTAATTGATTCCCCGCAGCTCAAGATATTTAAATATAATAGGGGCAAGAGACGCTATGGGCAACAAATATTAATGGATTACTTTAAAAGAAGAGAAGTCTATTCTGGACTAGGCTCACAGTACGAGCTGGGTTGCCTTTTAATCATTGTTGGGGTTTAATTCGAACGTGTTCTTTTCATTTGGTTGTCTTTTGCTGTTACAATCTCCCCTAGAGAGGTAAAGTTTGCATTCTGTTCGGCCGGAAATAATGCAGTAAATAAGCTCCAGCATGTAAGCATTTTGCCATGTTGCTTGGAGTTTAGAAATGCTTTATTTAAAGGTTTATATGTCGCCAGTTTGAAAGCACGTAAAAAATGCAAGTAGAAAAATAGGGACCGCCTTTGGTGGGAAGGTAACAGTGTTCCGTGTGCCTTTGGCGTTTAGTCATGCCGGCCACATGACCACGGAGACGTCTTCGGACAGCGCTGGCTCTTTGGCTTTGAAACGGAGATGAGCACCGCCCCCTAGAGTCGGGAACGACTAGCACATATGTGCGAGGGGAACTTTTACCTTTACCTTTATGTTGCCTTTAGAAGTGTTTCCTAAGATAGCCACAAGGCAATCGTTTATGCAGTCTCTAAACACTGCTGTGATTCACTAAAAAGAAAATTATCTCTTGGTTTCCCCCACCACCACCACCAGTGCAGGTGACTTATGACCACAACTGAGCCCAAAATTTATCTTGCTAAGTGAGACAGTTGTTAAGTGAGTTTTGCCCCATTTTACGACCTTTCTTGTTGTTAAGTGAATCGTTGCAGTTCTTAAGTTAGTAACACAGTTGTTGAGTGAATCCGGCTTCCCCATTGACTTTGCTTGTCGGGAGGTCACAAAAGGGGATCACGTGACCCCGGGACGCTGCAACCGTCATAAATACATGCCAGTTGCTGAGCATCTGAATTTTGATCACGTGACTGTGGCAGTCGTAAGTGTGAAAAACGGTCATAAGTCACTTTTTTTCAGTGCCGTTGTAACTTTAACGGTCACTAAATGAACTGTTGTAAGTCGAGGACTACCTGTACCTAGTCACTTGATTGCATTATTCCCATATTAGTATGTTGCAATTCTCTGAAGAATGGCTTTTATTGGATTCTGTCAAGCACAAAGAATTGGGACCACACATTAAGTCCAGTTAAGATGATTTATGGCTCATGCCTAGACACCAGAATCTGGTCAACTAACGGTCAGCACTAAATTGGCAGTAGATAATAGTCAAAGGAATGAAAAGGGTTTATCAGCTGCCACCTCTATTTGCTTCTGTGCTTCGCTATCATGTGGTGACAGTCTGCTATGAACTCCGGGGAAAGTGGATGGGAGAGGGAATGCTTGGGGGAAAGCGAAAGTAACCTCTGTATTTCCCTGAGACACTGCTTCAAGATCAACCGGCGGGGAGAAGAAGGCAGCTGCATACCAACCTATGCTTGAAGTGACCGTTCTGAAAACATCTTGCTTGAACCTGATTGTCATTGGGGAGGATCAGCAATGGGAGGCAGTTAAAGGAGGGGGAAAATTGAACTTAGAGATTTTGGCATGGATGATTCTCAGTTCTGGCTATGCATTACTGCAGTACACTTGACTTCTAATAAAATTATACCTTTAGACTTAGACTTACAATAACTTTATTGTCACTTTGAATGTACATTAATCGAATGTACATCATACATTAAAATGAAATTTCATTGCATACAGCTCTCAAAGGGTCTCCACCTCTAATATACACTACATAAACATGACAAAATAAATAAATACAACATTATGCATATACCCACATATATTATATGACACGGAGAAACAACACAGTCTAGTTCCGATGTATACATGTACATGGTGCGAGAAACAACCAATGGAGCCAAGGGTCATTTCTATTTAGAGCTTTAAGTGCTGGCAAGTCTGACAGGGTTGACCTTCGACTTGTTTTGTGGGAACGTAATGACTCTAGGCTGATGACTCACTTGACTCCACCTCCCAGGTTCTTCCTGCTGTTCTCCTACAAATTCCAAATGATAGTTTGAATTGATGTTCTATTATAGAGAAACACCAGTCGACTTAGAATTATGCCACCTACGATATTTTAATCTACACATATCCAGAAACTTTAAGAAAGTTTGATAAAACTTTTCTGGTGTTCTTTCCTATTTGTTTTCTTCTGTGTTATAAAAGCATAATTACGACGTGCCGAAGGAAATGTGCAAAGGCAGATATAAATATTTCTATATCTTTCTTCTGGTCCCTCCTCCATGAATGCTCTCGGCATTAGAAAAATTGCTTTTCTATTGTTATTCTATTGTTATTGCTTCCTATCTACCTGAAGAGCAGTAAGTACATTGTTTTGAAAAATCAAATTAAATTGCCAGTTCACCTTTTGGTTTGTCTTCAATGCTGTTTCCAGAGTGGTAATTTCATTTTGAATAGATTAATGGGTACTTCAGAAATAGTTTTGCTCGAAGTGCTTAGTAAGATTTGGGGGGTCAAACGGACAAGAGTAGGAACTGAGGTGAACAATTGGAGTTTGGACTGAGCTAGGACAGCCAGCCTATTTCCAAACATGCTTGATCTTTGGAAGATATTCTTCAGGTCATAGATGGAGAGGGAAAGGGAGGGGAGAGGGAGAGGGAGAGGGAGAGGGAGAAGGAGGGCTTTGAAGCGATGCTTCCACTTTAATGTTTTGGAAACAACTTGTGGAAATTCAAACTTGTCAGGCTAAAATCCAGACCAAAAGTTGACAATCCTGTGGATAGAATATCTTGTGTTAAAACCTGTTGTGGGATCCTATAAAAGCAGTATTTCTCAAACTCCCTAAATTCCCCAGCCAGCCTGAAAATATGAAATCCCCATATCTTAAAGTTGCCAATTTTAAATATAAGGTTACAGCTAAAGGTCTGCAGAGATTCTCAGTCATCCAGGTCATGGTTGTCCCAAAGGTGCTTTTTCAGGAGGCAACTGGACTTTCATGCTCTTTCTTTTGAAGACGTTTCGCTTCTCATCCAAGAAGCTTCTTCAGCTCTGACAGGATAGTGGGGAATGGAAGGATTTATATTCCTTGCAGACAGCTGGTCATTTGCATCCTTTTAGAGGACCGTTGAAGCACTTGGAGGTTTATCTGTGTCCTCAGGGTCACCTGAGTGGTGCTCCTGGTTCCTGTAGTCTGCACCCATTCAAAGGGTGTCCATCCCAAATTGTATAACTAAAAATCTGTAGAGATTCTCAGTCATCCAGGTCGTGTTGTCCCAAAGGTGCTTTTTTCAGGAGGCAACTGGACTTTCTTGTTTTTTCTTTTGAAGACGTTTCCAGTTGCCTCCTGAAAAAGCACCTTTGGGACAACCACGACCTGGATGACTGAGCATCTCTACAGACTTTTAGCTGTAGAATTGTACAATAACCCTGTACAACTGAAAAGCCACACACAATCAGGCACCACAAAAATACTATGCGTGGAACAGCACAGATTCTGGTGAGAGAGAAGTTCCCTGAGGATGGGCTCCAGCGTAAATCCAAAAGCTTGGAAGACTAAATCTCTGGTCCCAGTAACCGACCCAGATTGGATCCTAAGAGAAGAATATTTCATGAAACATGATCAGATAAGCTAATTCTAATTTATTGTAAAGCTCCATTTACAAAATCTCGCCAAGTCTGAGAGCAAAATTTTCCCACTGTCTTGAATAGCACCCAGGAAGCTTCGTGGTATCTTTTACTCTTCTGATTCCTCACAAAGGGTTTGAAGGTGCAGGTTAATTTAAGAGGGAAGGAGATAGCAGCGACATGTTTCAGAAACCTCCTTTTGTAGCCCTTTTAAAAAGTTAAAGGAATTTATTCCGGCGTTTTGATATGTAAAGTTATTCCTAGGGAAGGATTTGGCAGAATGGTAAACTGGATTTTAGAATCCTTTGCAATCCATAGCCCGGAGTTACTTTACATTTAATCCTGTTCTATCTTAAATGCAACAGAATAAACCCTGCTCGAATCCTTTAGAAAAAGAAGAAGAAATAAATGCAAATATCCAGTGTTTACAAGCAAGCACTCTCGGTATAAATATATATATATATTCAAGCTTTTCTAAGGAAGGGGTTTTAATGCTTGCTTCAAAAGTAATTTTATTCATTTTATTATTACAAAGCGCCGCGCCTTCAAAACTGTAAATCCCGTTTTTTCTCCAAAGGAGAGCATTCCTTCCACGAATCCTTCCTTGCTCTCAAGAAAATTTTTAAAAAATCTAATCTATATTTCTGCTAGTGAATTGATGGTTTCAGCCTTGAATCTCTTCATTCCTGATTCTTTCAAAAAAACAAAAAACAAAACTATGATCTTCATGGAAGGAGGAAGGCATTCTTTGCAGGAGCTGTATTGTACAGGTGAGGGAAATCACAACTGGGATAACAATCCAACATAACGCAAACACAAGCAATATAACATAATGAGTGCAGAACAGTTAATCAGTGGAACAATTTGTCTCCAGAAGTTGTGGATGCTCCAACACTGAAGTTTTTAAGAAGAGATTGGACAACTATTTGTCTGAAATGGTATAGGCCAGGGGTGTCAAACTCAAGGCCCGTGGGCCAGATCCGGCCTGCGGTGTGGTCGGATCCGGCCTGCAGGGCCATCCTGGAAAATGTAAGGGGCCAGCTCGCATCGCTTCAGCCCGATCTATCCACATCGCTTCGGCCCAGTCTACACGCGTCACTGCGGCCCAGTCTACACGTGTTGCTTCGGCCCGGTCTACACGCATCGCTTTTGTTACGGAGAAAAATAATTAGAGGTGAATTGAATCTTGTTTCCATGCTCTCAATTCCCAAGAATAAGACCGGAGGCCAGGAAAGAATAAAAGTAATGTATTTGCAAAACAAAAATAAGAACATCTAAGTCTGTGTCTACATGGTGAAGAACAAAGAGAACAAAGGAAGAAATTAACACATGCGCAGTACAGGTATCACATGAGAACTGCATATCAATGTACAGTGTCGTTTCAGAATAATAGTCCAGCTGACAAATAAATATGAACGTAGTGACAGCTTTGGCCCAGTCTACCCAATGCGAAGAGGAAACATCGGGCCAGCGTGGCTTCGGCCCAGTCTACCCAGTGCGAAGAGGAAACATGCCAGCAGTTTGGGGAGTGGTGTCAATCTGGCCATGCCCGCCTGGCCCCCGAGGTCAACCACAGCCGTGATGCGGCCCTCGGTGAAATTGAGTTTGACACCCCTGGTATAGGCCTATAGAGTTTCCTGCCTGAGCAGGGGGTTGGACTGGAAGACCTCCAAGGTCCCTTCCAACTCTGTTATTCTATTCTGTTCTGTTCTGTTCCGTTCCAATCTGGGTTGGTCCCCAGGACCAGAGGCTTTGCCTTCCAAATGTTTGGACTCGTGCTGGAGCCCATCTTCAGGGAATTTCTAGAGAGAAGTTCCGTGAAGATGGGCTCCAGCACGAGTCCGAAAACTTGGAAGACCTCTTGTCTTGGTGACTGACCCAGATTGGATCCTACAGCTTGAAGACATGTTGTGTTAGGACAGGACAGGCAGAAGGAACTTGAGGTGTTCAGTCTGGGGAAAAGAATAATGAGCTTAAATTTCAGCATTCAGAGTTATCAAAGGCTATCATAGAAAAGAAGGACAGATGTCCTTTTCCACTGTTTCAAAAATATTAGAAACAATAGGTATAAGTTGCAACTATCTGTATTTCATTTAGATAGGGTGCCCTGCAAATAATACCTACAATCTACCTGTGGAGTTGTAGCTTCTACATCTCTGGAGTTTTTAAGTAGAAGCTGGACTGGTACCGTACATCTCATGAATGATTTAACTAGCTTTGTTTCACGTTCTGAAGAATTATTTTAGATCTTTCCTGTGGACGTTTCCAACTCTGTGACTCTGTGTTAAATCCAGTTCTTTGGTGGATAAGACTTAAGAGATGTTTAGTTCAGCATGCTGTTCCCACTCCGAGACCAAACAGATAACTGTGTGAAGCTTACACATAGGATAAGAACTGCTTTAAGGAGTTGCCAACAGGTGTTACATCAGTATCCCCACAGGCTCTAAAAGCATCTGAAGTACTGCCCAGACCTACTAGAAAACTCCAAGCTGGAAATAGTTATGTTGAATTCAGCCTTAAAAATGACAGATTTTGTCATCATGGGGGTTAGGATACAACTCCTTCTCTTTATCTTAAATGAGACTGATTGTTGGCAAGAAAACATGATGGTGTCAGGGTTCCAAATAGCATCCAAAATTAAATCAGAGTCCAAGGCAAAATATTCCTCAAAGTTCCAATTTATTAATAGAGCCATGTTGGCACATCTGGGTGAAACCCGAATCTGAAGCTTCCCAGGTTTCACCACCCAGTTGAAAGTTCAAACCTTTGCCCCCACACCCACAAGTTCATCACATTGTCCAATCTTCTATTGGCATGCTGGCAGAGTCCACCCATCTCTTTCCGTTCAGGTGCAGAGGTAAAGGATGACCTTGGCTTCCTAGAAAGAATTTGTTGGCTTTCTAGAAAGAATTTTGTTATGGCTACATACTAGCAACTCCATACAATCCCCCCTCCCATTTTCCTACAGTAGAAAATGCATAGTAAAATAGTATAAGATGTGGCAGGCCTAAGATCCCAAATGCAATGGCTTCAGCCTGACAGATGGTTCTTCTAAGCTGATAGCCACTGCTAGAAAAACAGAATAATAGAATCGGAAGGGATCTTGGAGGTCTTCTAGTCCAACCCCCTGCTCAGGTAGGAAACCCTATACCATTTCAGACAAATGATTGTCCAATCTCGTCTTAAAAACCTCTAGTGTTGGAGCACCCACAATTTCTGGAGGTAAGTCCTTCCACTGATTAATTGTTCTAACTTACCAGAGGATTTGGATCAGTGTTTCTCAAACTTGATGGGATACGTGGACTACAACTTCCAGAATTCCTCATTCAGTACTAAAGAAAGCTTTCCAGTCTTGGAACTTGCTCCAATTGGTGAGCTTGTACAAATGGCAGATACTTCTTGGGCCAGAATCATAGAGGCATAGAGCCAGAAGGGACTTGGGAGATCTTCTACCCAGTGGTGGGCTGCTGCCGGTTCAGACCGGTTCAGACGAATGCGGTCTACATGGGGCTACCCTTGAAGAGTGTTCGGAGACTACAATTGGTCCAGAATGCGGCTGCACGAGCTGTTGTGGGTGCACCTAGGTACACCCATATTACACCTATACTCCGCGAGCTGCACTGGCTTCCTATTGGTCTCTGGGCACAATTCAAGGTGTTGGTTATTACCTTTAAAGCCCTATATGGCTCAGGACCAGGTTATCTTCGAGACCGCCTTCTGCCACATAGCTCCCAGCGACCGGTAAGATCCCACAGGGTTGGGCTCCTTCAGGTCCCGTCAGCTAAACAGTGCTGGCTGGTGGGCCCGCAGGGGAGGGCCTTCTCTGTGGTTTATATTGTTGTGAGCCGCCCAGAGTCCCTTGGGAGTTGGGCGGCATACAAATTTAATAAATAATAATAAAAATAATAGTTGCGACCTGTGGGTGGGCCCGCCCGCCCACCCTGCCGGGCGCAATCCCATCCTATATCGCTGTGTTGTTTGACGCCGCACGCATGCATGGACGGCGTGCGCGAGCAAATTCACGTGTCTTGTGACACTGCATGCATGTGTGGACAGCGCGCATGAGCGAATTCACGTGTTTTGTGATGCCGCATACTATATTGAATTCTACTGTATAGTTCAGGGGTGTCAAAATCAGGGCCCGGGGGCCGGATCTGGCCTGTGGGGGGGTTAGATCTGGCCCACAGGGCCACCCTGGAAACAGTGAAGGACTGGCCCACAATCCCTCTGCCAGTGAAAACAGAGCTTAGGGGGGAGCTCCATTTTCTCCAGCAGAGGGTTGCAGGAGGCTATAGCAGCTGAAAACAGAGCTCAGGGGCCCGTTTTCTCTGGCAGAGTGCTCGGGCCGCCACAGGTGTCCCCGACACGAGTGACGTTGAGCTGGCCATGCCCACCCTGGCCACGCCCACCCTCCAGCCCCCCAAGGTCAAACACAACCCTGATGCACCCCTCAATGAAATCGAGTTTGACACCCCTGGTATAGTGCAGTATTAATGCAATATCGGGTTTTCAGTACAATTGTATAGAATGTGAAGGATGTGTGTTTTTGTTTTATTTTTTTATGTTTGAAGATGGCATTAAATTTAGCAATAGCAATAGCACTTAGACTTATATACTGCTTTATTGTGCTTTACAGCCCTCTGTAACCGTTCACAGAGTCAGCATATTGCCCCCAATAATCTGGGTCCTCATTTTACCCACCTCGGAAGGATGGAAGGCTGAGTCAACCTTGAGCCGGTGAGATTTGAACCGCTGAACTGCAGCTAGCAGTCAGCTGAAGTAGCCTGCAGTACTGCACTCTATCCACTGCGCCACCTCGGCTCTTAATTTCATTGTACGAGGTACAAACTAACTAAACTAACTAATTGTGGTTACAAAAACACACATAGCGGTACTCGTTTATCCTGCCATCTCCATCCCGTTGCAATTAATTCCAGCAACCTCACTCCTTCAGTAACCCTTCTTGTGGTCCTTCTTGTCAGGGTGTCTTCTAACAGGAACACATGTCACCATGATCCTCGTCCTCACTCAATTCTCTTTCAAGCTATAGCCTCAAAGCTCATGTCTTGGGTGTTTTGACAGCCTCCACCTCGTCTCCCCCCTCCACTGTTGCTGTTAGCCATAGCAAATGTGATTACTCGAAAGCTGTCATAGCCCCCAACATTTCCTCACCAGTGGCACCCACCTTTGTCATCCAGGTGACATTTCCCGAAATTGTTGATCTGTGACAGATAAGGCCTGAGATGGAAGTAGGAGGGCCGTATTTCTCCATTGTTTACATTCCAGAGGAGGCCTGAACAGCTTGTGACCAACTGCCCCTTCCACCAAATTCAGCTGCCTCGGCCTTTGCACGCCTGTCATTTCATTTAGGGCGAGCGGGAGATCCGTTTCATATGCGCAAATTGATTGCTGTTTTCCCGAGCCAGCCGTCTTTCCATCAGAATGTGATAAATGTCATTTTGTCCCTTACAAACTGCGATTCCACAGATGAGGGGGCCTGGCCTAAGTGGGGGAGGTAATTGATTTATAAACATGTTGTTATCTAACGCTGCTGGAGATCCTTTTCTGTCACTTCTTACTGCTTTATAATGCCTTGGTAAGGCCACCCTTGGAATACTGCATCCAGTTTTGGTCACCACAATGTAAAAAATATGTTGAGATTCTAGAAAGAGTGCAGAGAAGAGCAACAAAGATGACTAGGGGACTGGATGCTAAAACATATAAAGAAAGGTTGCTGGAAC
>QLTV01002009.1:116111-128158 GCA_003457575.1 Thermophis baileyi
AATGACCCAACTAGGGAACACAATCAGTGCGAGGAGGAGGAAGAGAAGGAGAAGGAGAAGGAGAAGGAGAAGGAGAAGGAGAAGGAGAAGGAGAAGGAGAAGGGGAAGGGGAAGGGGAAGGGGAAGGAGAAGGAGGTGAAGGAAATATATAAAGGAAGTAGGAGAAAATAGACAAGACAGAGAAGTTGGAGGAGGAAGAGGAGGAGGAGGAGGAGGAGGAGGAGGAGGAGGAGGAGGAGGTGGTGAAGGAGATATATAAAGGAAAAAGTAGGAGAAAATAGACAAGATGGAGAAGTTGGAGGAGGAAGAGGAGGAAGAAGAGGACAATGGGAAGGAGGAGGAGGGAAAGGAGGGGTGTTACACAAGTGTGCTCGCAGATTCAGCTTATGGTCACCCACTCGCGCATTCACAGGCCTGGAAAATTGCCACACCTGAACCCAAATCAACTGAACACTGAGGCACAAACAGTTCTTTAAAATACCCAGAGGTCCAGTGAATTTAAAAATATGGCAAACGTTTACTGATATATTTTTGTCCTTTTGTCCCCTTAATGACTTGGTTCCTTTCCCTGAGAGAACTTTTCCTGGCTTTTAGTGTATGGTGGCTTTGGCTTAGTCTCACAAGGGAAGCAGGAGGAGAAGAAGGAAAGAAGGAGAAGGAGATAGATAAAGAGGGAGAGAAGTAGGAGAAAATAGAAAACTGGAAGGCTAAAACATGAAGAAAGATTTCAGGAATTGGGTAAGTCTAGTATAGTGAAAATAAGAACTGGGGGGGGGGGACATGACAGCAGTGTTCCAATATATGAGGGGCTCACAGAAGAGGGGGTCAAACCTATTTTCCAAAGGACCTGAAGGCAGGACAAGAAGCAATGGATGGAAATCCCAAAGGTGCTTTTTCAGGAGGCAACTGGACTTTCTTTTTCTTGTTTTTTCTTTGAAGATGTTTCACTTCTCATCCAAGAAGCTTCTTCATGTCAGAGCTGAAGAAGCTTCTTGGATGAGAAGTGAAACGTCTTCAAAGAAAAAAACATGGAAGTCCAGTTGCCTCCTGAAAAAAGCACCTTTGGGACAACCATGACCTGGATGACTGAGAATCTCTACAGACAATGGATGGAAACTAATCAAGGAGAAAAGCAACCTAGAAATAAGGAGAAATTTCCTGACAGTTAGAACAATTAATCAGTGGAACAGCTTGCCTCCAGATGTTGTGAGTGCTCCAACAACACTGGAGGTTTTTAAGAAGAGACTGGACAGCCACTGGTCTGGAACAGTATAGGGTCTCCTGCTTGAGCAGGAGGTTGGACTAGAAGACCTCCAAGGTCCTTGCCAACTTTGTTATTCTGTTCTGTTTCTGCAGAACTGGTTACAGTGCATCCAGAGAAGACAGCTTTGGCAAAACTGCAAGTCTGGAGCCCCCTCAGATCATCTTCACGAACCTGAAAGTCAAATCATTGCTTATAAGAACTTTGGGCAGCATCCCTGGAGAAGAGCCCTTAAAAGCCCTTTTCCATAGCAACATCTCAAAACAATTCTGGACCACTCAGATGTTGCTTTCATCAAATCTAATCAGTCGGCCTCTTCACTTTGGCTGTGCAAATTGTATCAGCACCGCTCACTTTTGTCGAAATGAATATGCGTCCCTTCATTTTCTAGTCTGTTTTGTCTGAACATTTTTCAAAGACCCTTTTGGCTTAGAATTGAGTCAATGGCACAAAGCATCAAACGTGTTAACGTTTGAAATGATTTCTTCCTTTTTCCAGAAAACAACAACAACAACACAGGAACAGAAATACAATGCAGGAAATGTATATTAGAGTTGAATATCCTATCCAGCACTTGTGGGCACGTTTCTCCAGCATTCTGCAGACTTGTTGGCTTCTCCTACTTCCATAGGAGCCACCGTGGCTCAGCTGTTAAATACACTGAGCTTGTCAGCTGGAAAGCTGACAGCCTGGGTTTGAGACCCGAGTGCTGCATGATGGGGTGAGCTTCCGGTCCTTGCTGTAGCTCTTGTTCACCTAGCAGTTTGAAAACATGCAAATAGATAAATAGGCACCACTGTCATGCCCCTGTTGGAGTCTGAATCTGTGGAGGAAGACAAGCCGGAGCTGGAGCCCACGGAGATTGAGGGGACGGCTTCATTGCCTTCGGAGGAATGTGGGGAGGAGCAGGCAGAGTCTGGTCAGGGACCCTCAGGATTGGGACGGCTTGTTAGCAGGGAGGAACAGGGGCAGGATGACCGAGAGAGGGCAAGCAGTGGACATGAGCGACAGAGCTCAGGCAATGAGCAAAGACCGCCCCCTCCTGATCCCCGAGCACGGAGAGTGGAGAGAACGCAGGAACAGCACAGGCCGACCTGACGACTCGGGAGGAGAGCGCCCCACCCCTCTTCACAAGGCACACCTGGGGACTGAGATTTAAGGAGACGCTGTGGGGGAGGAGCGTTTGATGGGAACAAATGCTGAATTGGTAGAGTTTGGTGTGCCGGTACAGACATTTTGAGTTTGCAGGACTTCTTGCTTCTTCCTTACCTGTGAACTCAGTGCCTTCTTCCTGACTTCGTGGACTCAGAACCTTCTTCCTGACTTTGTGGACTCATTGTTTGTTCCTTGTTTCATGGACTCATTGTTTGTTCCTTGTTTTGTGGACTCCTTTCCCTGTTCCTTTGTTTTGCTGGACTGGGCGCAGCCAGAGGCTGCCATGTGTGCGTGTGCGCACTTTGCTCTGGGACTTGCCAAGAACGTGGGAGCGTTTGAGGGGAAATTTGGAGCATTAAAGGGGGGGTTGAACTCTCAACTGGCTGTGTGACCTTCATGCCTTGTCCCAGGTCATCATGACCACTTTGGTGGGAAGGTAATGGTGTTCCATGCCCCTTGGTGTATAGTCATGCCAGCCACATGACCATGGAAACATCTTTAGACAATGCTGGCTGCCTTGGCTAAGAAACAGAGATTTCTGCCCCCCTTGAGTCAGAGGTGATTGGACAGGAGAAACCTTTCCCTTTACTTTACTTCCATTCAAAGGAAGGTATCATGGAAACTCCTCCCATTGGTCATTACCATCACCTTGCAACTTTTCTAGTTGTACATACTTCTCAGTCTAAAGAGCCCATGGGAAGAATGTCCTCCTGATCTCCTCTCTTGAAATGGATTGGAGGGAGAAGCTAGGGAGGCCATAACCCCTGGAGGGATATGTAGAACATAGATGAATAGGGTTGGAAGGGACCTTGGAGGTCTTCTAGTCCAACTCCCTGCTCAAGCAGCAGACCCTATACCCGTGATGGCGAACCTATGGCACGCATGCCACAGCTGGCACGCAGAGCCCTCTCTGCGGGCACCCGAGCCGTTGCCCAGCTCAGCTCTACCGCGCATGCTCATGTGCGCACCTCCCACTGGCCAACTGATTTTCTGGATGTGCGGGGGTAGGGCGCATGCGGGAGATGCCCTCGCATGTGTGGTGGGTCGCATGTGCATGTGTGGGGGCAGGGGGAGCATGTGCAGGGGCAGGGGGAACACGGGGGCAGTGCACAGACCCCCACAGCCTGTTTTTGGTCCCAGGAGGCTGCAGGGAGGCCTATTAGGCCCAAAATGGGGCACGGGGGGTCACGCGTGCATGTGCGTGGGGAGCGTGGGGGGGTCACATGTGCATCTGCGGGGGGAGCGTGGGGGGTCATGTACCCATGCGCAGGGCCCACCCTGCATTGCATTATGGGTGCCAGCACGCGTGCGCGCTGTCGGCCCATGACGACAAAAAGGTTAGCCATCACTGCCCTATACCATTCCAGACAAATGGCTGTCCAGTCTCTTCTTGACAACCTCCAGTGATGGAGCACCGCAACTTCTGAAGGCCAGCCATTCCACTGGTTAATTGTTCAGGAAATTTCTCCTTAGTTCTAGGTTATATCTCTCATAGATGGAACAGACAGCATTCCATCCATTTGCTACAATTCTCTTCTCCTTTGAAAAGAGCTCAGAAGCCATTTCTTTTCACTGAATTGAAAGGGACCAATAAGAAGAAGAAAAAGTAAGAGGTATTGAGTATGTGTACATGCCTGTGCTTGTATGGAATACTACTACTTTTATTTTATTGTTGTCATTGTTCCCAATCTCCCAAACAGCTCTATTGTCATTTTTTTTATCTCTCCCTCTATAAGGACCTTGTTTTGATGTTAAGCAAAGTTCTGCCCCCAAAGATCCCACTTCATTTTAAAGATGGAATTTAATGCATGCATTCCGCCTTTGTCGCTCAGTTGCGCAAAACCTTGGCTGCCTGAATTGCTTTCTCTCTCTCAAAAAGGTCTTCTCATTGTTCTCTCGAATACTGAACAGTGGCCTTGAAAGAAGAAACGGGTTGTGTGGCTAATTAAACTTTTCCTACTTTAATGCAATGTTTAACATGGTAGCAGAGAAGGGATGGGATATTTGCAGGCATAAGCTGCCTTGGCAATGTTAAAAAAGGAGTCCCTGCAAATTTTATTCTGCTAGTCATTGCCAGTTTTAGGGGAAAGTGCTCATCTACATTTCAAGGCCATTGAGCCAGTGCTGTCTGAAGACATTTTCGTGGTCACGTGGCCAGCATGACATCCTGGAATGCTGTTATCTTCCCACCGAAGTGGTGCCTATTTATCTACTCGCATTTGCATGCTTTTGAACTGCTAGGTTGGCAGGAGCTGGAGCAAGGACGGGAGCTCACCCCATCGTATGGCGCTTGGGTCTCGAACCTGGGCTGCCGGCTCTCCAGTCGACAAGCCCAGTACTTTAACCACTGAGACATTGTGCCGTCCCTTGGCAATGTTAAGCAAGTTGGAAATGTTTGAGGGCCAGCCCGGTATCAATATGCAATATGGGAATAATAAGATCAACTTACTTTGCAAGAATGGCAGGAGGATTTATACTATAACTAGCTGATTACCTGGCGTTGCCTGGGTATTTATTTATCCCAATCTTGTATTAGACAGGAAAAGGAATGAATTATATCTATAGTGTCAAATCAAAGGAATTTTATTTACAGGGTTTTAAAAGTATAAGGACCTTGTTCAAATCCCAGCTTCAGAACCTGTGGATAGCTCGGGGATTTAGAAGCGCCACCCAGGGTGGGTTCTAACTTACCTCACTGCCAGTTCACTTCCTCCCGCACCGTGTGGGCGCGCCGCGTGGGCGCACCACGTGGGCGCGCACGTGCGCGCGCATGCGCAGTGCTGAAAATTTTTTTAAAAGCCAAAAAAAGCCAAAAACAAGATGGCGACTCATGCGCAGTGCCAGAAACTCGGCTTCTGCGCATGCGCAGAAGAAATTTTTTTTAAAAAAATTCCCCCCCAAAAAAAAATTTCAAAAAAAAAAAACTCAAAAAAAAAAACGCGCCCACGGACCGGCACCGACCGAACCACCGGATCTGTGACATCACCGTGAAGTCACCAGCGGTGAAGTCGCTACCAGTTCGGGCAAACCGGTCCGAACCGGGAGGAACCCACCTCTGGCGCCACACCCCTGCCCCTGCCACTACCCGTTTTACCATTTCCTCAAACTGGGCCTGGGACTGGAACATAAATCCCTGAGCTGGTCCATGCTGCACCTCCTCCACCCCTGCTTAAATAGGTTGGGTCTCCTCTCTGGCCTCCATACCTGTTTCACCTCGGTTGGGGTGGTCCCATCCTTCGCGCGATGAGTTGGGGCAAAGGACAACCAATCTTGAGGACTTTCTGACACCTGGGTCAGTCACCGGGACCAGAAGTTTACTCTTCCAAGCTTTCAGACTTATGCTGCAGTCCCATCCTCAGGAACTTCTTTCTACTGAAGTATGTGCTTTGGGCTATTCTATGAATCATACTTATGTGGTGCCTTCCTATTGATTGACTGGTGGGTTGATGGCTGGTGATTTGCTGTTGTTTCATTGTGCTGCAAGGAATAGATACATCTTCTCCTCTTAGAACATACAGCATCTTTAAGAAGAAGAAGGTACAGGCTATTGTTCTGACCTAGGCTTCCCCAAAAAGCACGAAGCAGAATCCTGGTCCCGACAAAACCCCTTTTATTAAACGAATGTGAATTCCTCTCATTCACATTCAGCAAAGGCCTTGCAAACAGTCTTTCAAAGGTGAGTTTATGACCACAGACCTTATCTAGCTTGGAAAGCTGCCATGTAAATATTTTCCAAACGCAGTGCTGTGCAAGGAAAGACTTGGCACAGAGTCTCTGAGATTCACGGACAGATCTTCACACTCCTGAACCGAACGACCGAACAAACGAATTGTTTCCTGCAAAAGCCCACTCCCCTTTCGCTCCTCTTTTATTTCCTATGGGAGGGGCCATTCATCGTCCACCTGTGGCTTTACTCCCAAGTCGACCCTGATTTCTTAGCTGTTCTTTTCTTTTGGCAGCTCTGCGCATGCGCACACTGGGAACAGGCTCTAGCTGTTCCTCTGCCTCACTGATGTCTAGCTCCAGAGGCAGCTGATAACTGCCAGACGGTCTTGGCCCCCTCTCTGCCTCCGACCCAGAGCCCTTGTCCAAGCCTTTCCCAGCCTCCAGGACTGGCCCATGTTCCTCCCCAACCTCCTCACTGTCCGACTCTGCTGCCAGCTCCGCTGGCTGCTGGCAGGCCACAATAGCTATGGTTTGAGAGAAGACTTTCGTTGGAAGCAAATTCTTCTTCAGGACACTTAGGGGAGACTCATCCTCACTGGTATCAATATACCATATCATTGTTTAATATCTCTGCAATATGGGGCTAAGACAGTATGTGTTCTACTGTTTATATATATCCATATATTATTTCCCAGTCGTACAAGTAGTTCTCAACGTACGACCGCAATTGAGCCCAAAATTTATGTTGTTGAGTGAGAAATTTGCTAAGTGAGTCTTTCCCCATTTTACCACTTTCCTCGCCACATTTATTAAGTCAATCAAAGCAGCTGTTAAATTACTAACACAGATGTTAAGTGAATCTGGTTTCCCCATTGATTTTGCTTGCCAGAAGGTCGCAAAAGGTGATCACATATTCCTGGGACACTGCAACAGTCATAAATGTGAATCAGTTGTCAAGCATCCAAATGTAAATCATGTGACCATGGGGATGCTGCAATGGTCATAAGCGTGAAAAATGATCATAAGTAACTTTTTTCAGTGCCGTTGTAACTTTGGACAGTCACTAAGTGAACTGTTGTAAGTTGAGGACTACTGGTGTAAGCAAAGCTCCCAATTAGAGTTGGGACATTCCGTATCTTCACTTGATTCCCCAGAAAGATGGGCATTTCCCTGTAAAACCTCAACTCTTGCTGGTAGATATCTTGGTAATAGTCTGGATTAAAATAAATTATAGAAGAACTGAAAAAAGAACCTCCTTGGGAAACTCCCAGGGAGAATCGGTTCTTGAACTCAGAACTGATCTGGTGTCACAGCAGATGCTACACCATGAAAAACGGCCTATTAGTTTTTTTCAGAAATGTACATTAGGTGACCAAATGTTGCAGCTACTTTAAACATTTAAAGCAGGCGTAATCTGAGGCACTCTCAGCCAGCCCACCCAGCTGCTAGAGAACCACCGACACAGAATCTATATTCCAACCTAAGGTATAGATCTTAGTCACATACAGAGGCAGATTACCCTTGTCCCTCCGTCTGCTGGAGATGGGGATAATTGAAAATGAAAGGCAGGAACTGAACAAAGAATGTGAAAAGTACAGGGCTAATATTTCCTGCTGAGTCTGGGGGTGGGGGGGAGTTGAGAATGCCCTGGAAAAAAGGAAGCCCAGGAAAATTGAGGGAACATTTGTTTCCATACTGGTAAAAATATATACCCATTGTAATCAAGAACTTTCCTTCTTTCTCTTTCTTTCTTTCTTTCTTTCTTTCTTTCTTTCTTTCTTTCTTTCTTTCTTTCTTTCTTTCTCTCTCTCTCTCTCTCTCTCTCTCTTTTCTTTTCTTTCTTTCCCTCTCTCTCTCTCTTTCTCTCCTTCCTTCCTTCCTCCCTCTTTCTTTCTTTCTTTCTTTCTCTCTCTCTCTCTCTCTCTTTCTTTCTTTCTTTCTTTCTTTCTCTCCCTCTCTCTCTCTTTCTTTTCTTTTCTTTTCTTTTCTTTCTTTCCCCCCTCTCTTTCTTTTCCTTTCCTTTCCTTTTCTTTTCTTCTTTTCTTTTCTTTCTTTTCTTTTCTCTTGACCTTAAGGTTCCTTGCACTGAGGTATTTCTTCTACCAGTTGTTTCTGGGAATAATCTATTAGGGTTGCATCAGCTAATATGTACAATTTTCAGACATCAATTCCTTTTGACCCAGCTTCTTGGGGGAAGCGATCCATTCTGGGTTCAGGAAAAAGAGAGGCAAACGGCTAATGGAGGAAGAAAGGAGAGGTGTCTCTTGAGTCCCACCCACTCCCCTTTTTTTCCCCTTCTCCCTATCTGGTGCTAACTTTATTCTTAATTATTATTTTATTTCTCAATACAAATTAATGCATTGTTTCTACTGGTGGACTTTTATCTCTTCTTCAAGCCAGGCATGAGGTTATTCTTTTTGTTTATTTTTTTAGTTTGTGATCTCTAATAAATTGAAATGCCTACAGCATCTCTTTTGAGATTCTGCCAGATAAATGTCTTTTTGGAGAAGACCAGTACCATCTTGTGGTCTGCTTGGAGCATTACAACTTCCGGAATTCTCTTTTCCAACAGAAAAGAATACATATAGCTCAGGGTTTCACACTGGGAAACTGTGAGGATCCTAGACCAAGCTGAATCAAAAAACCCTCTAAACTAAAGAGATCATTGTCAGTTTCAGAAAAGGCCGGCACAGCCACAAACCTCTGTGTATTAATGATTCGCCTGTGGAGGTGGATAGCAGCATCAGGTCTCTAAGTGGCCAGCTAACCAGTAAGCTAGCTTGGTCGCTCAACAGTGAGAAACTGGTGAAGCAGGCAGCAGGCACAGCAGCACCTGCATTTTCTGCATCGCATGAGAAAAGTATATCTTCCTTCCCCTGTTCTTACCACTTTCACTAGAGGGATGAATGATATTGCATTACTGTCTGGTTTGGAAGCATTACTGATTCAGACAGGAAGGCGGTGCAGAGAGTAGTGAGGACAGCAGAAAAGATCATTTAATTTAATTTAATTTAATTTATAAAATTTATATGCCGCCCAACTCCCGAAGGACTCTGGGCGGCTTACATCATAAAAAAATAAAACATATTAAAAAAAATTAAAAAAACCATCCATATTTAAAATAAAACATTCACACAACCATGCATGGGCCAATCAGAACAACTATTGGCCCCAGGCCTGCCGGAAAAGCCAGGTCTTAACGGCTTTACGGAAGGCCAGTAAGGTGGGGGTAGTACAGATCTCGGGGGGAAGTTGGTTCCACAGAGTCGGAGCGGCTACAGAGAAGGCCCTCCCCCGCGGTCCCGCCAGCTGGCACTGTCTGGCCGACGGGACCTGAAGAAGGCCAACCCTGTGCGACCTCATTGGTCGATGGGAGGAATGTGGCATAAGGCGGTCACACAGATAAACTGGTCCTGAGCCATGTAGGGCTTTAAAGGTAACAACCAACACCTGCCAACATCATTGGCAGTTCACTCCCTTCTATCCAGGACATAGGCATATAAGTGATGCTTGAGCAGGGTCTGTAGGATTGTCTGGGATGCTGCACATCCTTTTCATGACCTCTTTTCCTGGTTACCTTCTAGGAGGAGGCTTCGTGGTATCCGAAGCAGAACATCCAGATTCAGTCACAGTTTTGTTCCATATAGTATCAACCTTGTGAAGTCTCAAGTTTCCTCTTTCCACTATGTATTCAAAATGGACAGTGATTAGTGTGTGTGTGTGTGTGTGTGTGTGTGTGTGTGTGTGTGTGTGTAGGTATATATATGTATGTATATAGCATGTGTGTTATGTATGTGTATGGGTAGATACTATATACTTTCTTTTGAGAGCAGGCAGCAGAATTTCATTTTTAATGTGTGCCAATGTGCTCACAGTAAAAAAAAATGACACTAAAGGTTATCTTAATCTTAATTTAATCTTAATCTTAATCTAGGGAATTCCTGGAAGCTAGGCACTCAGGCAAATTAACATGTCTTTCAAAAAAGACAATAAAAAACTAAGAAGGAAACAAAAGGACCAGAAATATCCTAGCCAGCAGCCAACATCCAGATAAGCAGGGATTAACACCACACAAACAATCAAGCGGAAAACAATATCTTAATCAAGGAACTATTAAGGAGACAATCAAATAGTAAACAATACCCTAATCAAGCAACTATGAAGGAGAAACTACAATCCCACTAACAAAATGGGAGGGCAAGCTACAGTTATAAGTACGGAGCACTGACACTCAGTGGCACCGTGATATTACCTAGTGAGTAATGAAATGTTTGCAAATCTCAGACAGCACCAAAGAGGCCTCATTGTTGTTTTTTCTTTGCTTGTGTTTTGAAACAAGCATCTTTCATCAAAATGTGAAAGGACTTTTGTTGTTATTGTTGTCTTTGTTCTGTTTCGGGTTTTGCCTTGTACAATAGAGGGACTGAGGTAGTAAGAAGTACCTAGAGCAATAGAGCAAGGAGTTCACTGGCACATAAGTGTTTTCCTACGTATGATGTATAATGCTGAAGTAGTCTAACACAACATTTCCCAACTCTGATCATTTCCAGGTCTGTAGACTGTAAATTCCAGAATTTGACATCCTGAATAACTGCTACTATGGCTATGAATGAGAATTCTGGGAGCTGAAGCCCACATACCTAAATACAGGTAGTCTTCAACATACAACCACAACTGAAACCAACATTTCTGTTGCTAAGTGAAACATTTGTTCACTGAATTCTGCCCCATTTTACGACCTTTCTCACCACATTTGTTAAGTGAATCATGGCAGTTGTTAAGTTAGGAACACGGTTGTTAAGCGAATCTGGCTTCCCCATTGACTTTGCTTATCAGAAGGTTGCAAAAGGGGATCCCGTGATCCCGTGACACTGCAACTGTCATAAATATGAAGCGGTTGCCAAGCGTCCGAATTTTGATCACGTGACCATGGGGATACTGCAACCATTGTAAGTGTGAAAAACAGTCACAAGTTACTTTTTTCACTGCTGTTGTAACTTCTAATGGTCACTAAACGGATGGTTGTAAGTCAAGGACTATCTGTAGTTGTCAGTTAATGTCTGCCTAGGAGGAGGAAGATGTTCCCATTCCTTTTCTTCTTCCTTTCCTCCTTTTTCCTTCTTTTTTTGGTACCAATCCAGATATGAAACAGCAATTTAATGGAGCCCAAACTTCATGTCTTCAGATTTCTGGTTTTATTCTCCCTTTTCAAAGCTTCAAGGTATTTGAGGAGATGACTTGTGAAGTCTCTGATCTCTTTCAACCCTTTTTAGCTCTTGGAGGTGGAATCTGCTGCTCTCCTCTACAACCCCTTTTTCTGCCTCTCTCTCTCTCTCTCTCTCTCTCTCTCTCTCTCTCTCTCTCTCCCTCCCTCCCTCCCTCCCTCCCTCTCCACTCTCCGCTCTCCACTCTCCACTCTCCACTCTCCACTCTCTCTCTTTTTCCTCTCTCTTTCTCTCTCGTTCTCTTCTCACTCTCTTTCTCTTCTCTCCCTCCCTCCCACCTTCTCTCTCACACTCTTTCTCTCTCTCTTCTCTTTCTCTCTCTTTCTCTCCCCTTTCTCTCTCTTCTCTCTCTTTCTCTTCTCTCCCTTCCTCCCACCTTCTCTTTCTCTCATCTTTCTCTCTTTCTCTTTTCCGTCTCTCTCTTCTGTCTCTCCCTCTTTCTCTTCTCTCTCTCTCTTTCTTTCTCTTCTCTCCCTCCCTCACTTTCTCTTCTCTCTTTCTTTCTCTTCTCTTCTCTCCCTCCCTCCTTCTCTCTCTCTCTCATTCTCACTCTCTTTTTCTCTTCTCTTTTCACTTGTCTTTCTCTCTTTCTGTTCTCTCTTTCTTTTCCCCCTCTCTTTCTCTTCTTTCTCTTTCTCTTTTTTCTCTCTTTTCTTTCTCTCTCTTTTTCTCTTCCCTCTCTCTCTTTCTCTTCTCTCTCTCTCTCCCCTGCCTCCCCACTCTCTCTGTGCCAGAAGCGC
>QLTV01002009.1:144106-146606 GCA_003457575.1 Thermophis baileyi
AGAGAAGAGAAGAGAAGAGAAGAGAAGAGAAGAGAAGAGAAGAGAATGACAGACTTGGAAGGGACCTTGGAGATCTTCTAGTCCAACCCCCTGCTCAGGCAGGAAACCCTATAGCATTTCAGACAAATGGTTGTCCAATCTCTTCTTAAAAAACGTCCAGGGAGCATTCACAACTTCTGAAATGGTATAGGGTTTCCTGCCTGAGCAGGGGGTTGGACTAGAAGACCTCCAAGGTCCCTTCCCACTCTGTTATTCTGACTTGCGATCACAACAGAGCCCAAAATTTCTGTTGTTAAGCAAGGCAGTTGTTGAGTGAGTTTTGCGGCAAGCAGGAGTGAGAGTCGAATCGTCTTTCCTGTCTCCATATTATTTATTGGCTTATTTATTAAGCTTTTATACTGTTCCAATCTAAAACCAATGCTGGGCAGACCTGAAAACCGTAATAAGTTGGACGCCAATTAATAAAGCAAGGTGAAATAAACACCACAACAATCAAGAACAGCCCAATTACACATACTGTTAACGTTTTCACGCTGGAATATATTAGACCCTAAAAGCAGACTGAACGAGTCAATTCTTAATGGCTTTATGAAAACCTGGTGTTCCAAGTCGTTGCGTAAACAACCTGCAGGACAAAAACACCTCAAGGGTATTCCCAGTTCTTGCCTTGGTCAGCAAATGACACAATATTCTCCCAGTCCTTCTCTGGTACCCACCAAACATCTTTCATCTTCTGCCTCTATTGGAGTTCTGGGGAATCCTTGTCAAGCAGAAACCTAATAAAGAACAACATGACAAACTTTAATTGTGTGAGCACTCTTCCAGCGGCTAAGAAAAGCACTCGGGGGAGTCCATTAATTTTGTTCAAATTCAATAAGGTCTCTCCTAGGTCAAAGTCATAGAGTCTGATGTTCTCCAGAAGCTTTCATTTTTAACCCCTAGTGGCCTGAGTCAACTCAACCAATTGCAAGATAGTAACATTGCATTTATTACCTGACACCAGAAGTGGGTTCCTGCCGGTTTGGACCGGTTCTTTAGAACCGGTAGCGGGAATTTCCCCCCACTTGCTGAACCGGCAGCGATGGCCGGCTGGACATGCCCCCGAACCGTCTCTCTCGGCGGCGCCATAGGCACCGCCATCTTGTTTTTTGCTTCTGCGCATGCGCAGAAGCTGGGTTTTTAGCACTGTGCATGTGCGTGCATCCGCGCGGCACGTGAGGAAGCGAACCGGCAGCGAGGTAAGACAGAACCCACCCCTGCCTGACATCCATATCTTTTATCGTGTTAAACCAACATGATTTTATCCAAGTCATCCTGATCATGACTTGCGGTCTGCAAGGAATATAAATCCTCACATTCCCCAACATCTAGTCAAATCTGAAGAAGCTTCTTGGATGAGAAGCGAAATGTCTTCAAAGAAAACCCAGAAAGTCCAGTTGCCTCTTGAAAAAGGACTTTTGGGACAACCATGACCTGGATGACTGAGAATCTCCATAGACATCCTGATCATGGTATCTAGGAAAGCTAAAAATGTAGCCTTAGAAAACCCAAAGTCCAGGTAACCCTTGACCTATGACCACAATTGAGCCCAACGTTTATGTGCTTAGCATTTATTATGCTCAGTGAAACATTGCTTAAGTGAGCTTTGCCCCATTTTACAACCTTCCTTGCCAGAGTTGCTAAGTGAATCACTGCAGTTGTTAAGTTAGCAACACGGTTGGTAAGTGAACCTGGTTTCTCCATTGACTTTGCTCGTGAGAAGGTCACAAAAGGTGATCACACAACCCCCAGGACACTGCAACCGTCATAAATACGAGTCAGTTGCCAAGCATCTGAATTTTGATCACATGACCATGGAGATGCTGCAACGGTCATAAGTATGAAAAACAGTCATGTCACTTTCTCAGTGCCTTTGTAACTTCAAACAGTCCCTAAACAAACTCTTGTAAGTTGACAACTACCTGTAGTATCATTGCCTGACATGGCACATCTTTTATCATGTTAAACCAGCACAGTTTCATCCACGTCATCCTGATCACTGAGCCGGGGTGGCGCAGTGGTTAGAGTGCAGTACTGCAAGCTACTTCTGCTGACTGCCGGCTGCCTGAAATTTGGCAATTCAAATCTCACCAGGCTCAAGGTTGACTCAGCCTTCCATCCTTCCAAGGTGGGTAAAATGAGGACCCAGATTGTTGGGGGCAATAGGCTGGCTCTGTGAACCGCTTAGAGAGGGCTGTAAAAGCACTGTGAAATGGTATATAAGTCTAAGTGCTATTGCTAAGTGGGAAGGAAGGAAGGAAGGAAGGAAGGAAGGAAGGAAGGAAGGAAGGAAGGAAGGAAGGAAGGAAGGAAGGAAGGAAGGAGTTGCGCAGTTAGAATGCAGTATTGCAGGCTAACTCTGCCTACTGCCAGCAGTTCGATCCTGACCAGTTCAAAGTCGACTCAGCCTTCCATCCTTCCGAGGTGGGTAAAATGAGGACCCAGATTGTTGGGGGCAATA
>QLTV01002009.1:149106-161456 GCA_003457575.1 Thermophis baileyi
GATCTCAGTTTATTTTGCCCCATCCAGATCTTCACATCCTCCAGATACCAATCCAGAACGTCTACATCATCTTCAGCCATCTGCACTCGGCGGAAGGAAGAATGTGTCGAACAACAGAAAGTTATGAAGATTGATAAATGAACGGGGTTGATCTAAATTACATTTTGCTATATTCCCATGCCTTTGGTTTTTATTTGGCTTGTTATTTGTATGCTGTTTCTGTACTTAGGATAATACAGCTCCGTCCTCAAAGAGAATACAGCGTGGGGGATTTTTATGTAGGTCTTTGTCCCATCCCTATTTTTAAAGGTTTTTGAAGACTGTTACATGTGCAGTATTTGCATATAAGCTGTAATTAGAGGCACACAGAGATGCAGCCTTCATTGATGTTACACAACTATGATGTTCCCAAAAATACTAGGCCAAAAAAAACATGTGTGTCTTGTGATCTCACACATGCCTACCTACCCACCATCTTTTCTAACGGGTGCAAAAATTCTCGCAAACGTACAATTCCTAACCCTGGCTCACTCCGGTCTGCCTTTCCTATTTTTATATTTGTGATTCACACTTTCAACAAAAGAAAGAAGGCGGCGTTGAATGAGGGGGACCTTGGATAAAAGGTGCACGCACGCGCGCACACGCACACACACACACACACACGTATAAACCAAGTTAGTCAAGAGTTTGGCTAGAGAAGAGTTGTCTGATATGAATATACCTCAATCGTCCACAGCCTCTGGAGGCTTTGTTTTTCTTGAAAAGGGATATTTTTTTTTCTTCCTCTAATTTCTTGGTGATGCAAAAGGACTGAGCTGAATCAAAGGGAGATTGGAAGGAAGAGTTTGCATAAGGCTCCCTAGCAACTTTGGAACTTCCCCCTCCCACCACTTTTTGTGTGTGTGTGTGTGTGGAAAAAATATATAAAACCCAAATCACACATTAAATCTAGCCATCTGCAGAGTTTCCACACCGACAAGTGAGAAACACTCACTCCAGACTATCTCTGAGCTGAGAAACAGACCATGGGGTATTTATAGACTAGGGTTTTTTGTTTTTTTTAAAGCTCTTCAGAAAAGGAATTTGCATTCAGTCAAGGCAGAAACCAGGCCAGTGGGTACTACTCTTTATTGCAGGGGTGTCAAACTCGATTTCATTGAGGGCCGTTGTGTTTGACCTCAGGGGTTGGGGTGGGTGTGGCTAGGGTGGGCGTGGCCAGCTTGATGTCACTCATGCAGGGGCGCCTGTGGTGGCCCGAGCGCTCTGCCAGCAAAAATGGGCTCCCGAGCTCCGTTTTCGGCTGCAACGGCCTCCTGCCACCCTCTGCCAGTGAAAATGGAGCTCAGGAGGGCCGCGTGAAGCCCCCCCATGCCCCGTTTTCAGCCGCAACAGCCTCCTGCCTCCCTCTGTCAGTGAAAACTGAGCTCGGGGGAGCTATGCGGGCCCCCCTCCTGAGCTCTGTTTTTATTGGTAGAGGGCGGCAGGAGGCCATCGCGGCCGAAAACGGGGCCTGGAGGGCTGCACATGGCCCCCCTGAACTCCATTTTCGCTGGCAAAGGCATCGTGGGCCAGTCATTTGCTATTTCCAGGGCAGCCCCGCGGTCCAAATTGAACCACCCCATGGGTCGGATCTGGCCCGCGGGCCTTGACACCCACCCCTGCTTTATTTCTTCCATTTCTCAGGTTAAGAAAACCAACCTGGATAAATGCTAGCAAATGGACCATAGAGCTCAGCTCCATCTCTTCTTTGTTCGGTCCCTGTTTTCAACTCTTAGGTAAGCGATCCCCAACCTTTCCGGCTCTGTGGCCCGGTGGCAACAGCAGGCAGCGATGGGGAGGGGGTGGTTTTGCACGTGCAACCTAATCCCACGCATGCACAAATGGACTTTTGCACGCTCGTCCGCTGCTTGCACGTCCCAGTTACCAACAGGCTGTGGACTGGTACTTGGCCATAGGTTGGGGACCCCCTGCCTTAGGTAACTGATCAGTTTTGGCTATGAGTCTGTGGGGCAGGGTTCTCTCTCTCTCTCTCTTTTCTGGGGAAATAGGCTAAATTGCAATGAATAAATGGAATGAATGAATGAATGAATGAATGAATGAATGAATGACATTTGAAATCTGGCTTGGATTTAATCTCTCTTATTTACCCAGCAGCAACAGCTCTAAGAGATGGTGGAATGTAATCTGAATTCCCGGGACGGAGGGACTGCCTTCCACCACAAATAAGATAGCAGAGAGTTAGAAGGAGATGTTTAGACTAGTGTATCTCGACCTTAGTGTGGTGGAATGTGGTCTGGATTCCTAGGAGGGAAAGTCTACTTTCTAGCACAAATAAGACAGCAGGGAATTAGAAGATGTTTAGACTAGTGTAACTTGACCTCACTGTAGTGGAATATGGTCTGGATTCCCAGGAGGGTGGGGCTACATTCTACCACAAATAAAGAGACAGTTAGAAGATGTTTAGACCAGGGTCTCAACCTCAGTGTGGTGGAATGTAGTCTGGATTCCCAGGAGGGGCTACAGAGGAACAAAAGACAGTGAAGTTTACAGTTCTCAGAGTGTATGTTTAATGGTGCAAGTGGTCTGCTTAATTTGGCAAGGTTTGTGTCTATAGGTGGTGAACAATAAAGGAAACTGCTTAGAAGTAACTCTAAGTTCCAGAGAAGCAACCTGGAATTAAGGAGAAACTTCCTAACAGTGAGGACAATGAACCAGTGGAACAGCTTGCCTTCAGAAGTCGTAGGTGCTTCATCATTGGAGGTTTTTAGGAAAAGACCAGACAGCCATCTGTCTGAAATGGTGTAGGTTCTCCTGCTTGAACAGGAGACTAGGGGGCTGGACTAGAATACCTCCAAGGTCCCTTCCAGCTCTATTCTATTCTAAAGTGTTTTCATGGGCTTTGGAGTGACCCTCAGGATTGGTGGACTTCCGCCACTTATCTGTGAAGAGAGTAGAATCATGTGACTGACCTATTTTACAACCATTGTGACTTACAACCATAATGGGCAGGCTCCGTTATAGTCGTAAGTAGAGGAGTACCTCTACACATGTAGCTCCTCTAATTAGAAGTGAGCAGTACCATTGGGTGAAGATAGACCACGCAGAATTTAGATGTAGCTAAAAGGGATTGGTTAGTTTGTGGTTCAGCAACTTGTAAATCCCAGCCCATATTTTGGTAGATTGTGTGAACCAGGCCAGCAGTTCAAGACAGAATATATTTTTAATTTGGGGCGGTCACACCATATTAACACAGTGTTATTAGTCTGGATTTAGAGCATATCCTTTCATGCCACATTGAGCCATCACTCCTTAAAGACCATTAACATCTCAGCCTAAACATAACCTAGTGTACAGTTCTCAGCATGCAGATCTTGATTCAAGGATTCAATCCATAAAGCCATTCGATCAAAGCTCTGAAGCAAATCGCTTTTCTGAAGCAAATCGGAAAAGTTATGTGAATTGGCACGTGGAACAGAACGCCTTCAAATCCATTAGAATTTCCCCAATGACTTATGTACTTGGACAAAACCTTATTTTCTTTTTCCTTTTTTTTTTTTAAATCAGTTCAAAAGATCAAAGCTGATTTAAGTCAGATGTCCAAATTGACCGGATTTTTTTTTTGGGGGGGGGAGGAAACCTTGCAGAAGTCTGAATCAAATTGGACCGTATACTCAATTTGAACCGCTGATTGGAATTGAATTTTGTCCGATCCCCAAAAACAATTCAAATGATCTCACAGAGCTATAAGGCCAGAGAATTACAAGACAATAATTGGGAACAGCAAATTTTACAGATAGGATTGAAAGTTGTGGTTTCCCCCCTCCCCTTCTCTAGGCTACCTTGAGATCAAGGCTACCTAAAAGCTATCTGGATATAAAATCTTGTAGAGCAGGGGTCCCTAAACTTGGCAACTTTAAGACTTGTGGACTTCAACTCCCAGAATTCTCCAGCCAGCTATGCTGGCTGGAGAATTCTGGGAGTTGAAGTCCACAAGTCTTAAAGTTGCCAAGTTTGAAGACCTCTGAGGTAGAGAGATCCTTTTTCTTCAATGTATTTCTTGTTTTTCTGTTTAATTGCTAATACAGGTAATCCTCGACTTACAACAATCCATTTAAGTGACTGTTCAAACGGTCATGTCCCCTTTTTTCAGTGCGGCTGTAACTTTGAATGGTCACTAAATGAACTGTTATAAGTCGAGGACTGTCTGAATTTCCAATCCTGTTTAACTTTCCTATATCCATCCTTCTTGGCCAGGGACTAGCTCCTGCTAAAAGAGGGACTTTTATACACCAGGTGGGAAATATCTGAGTTTCCATCACAGAGAAAAAGCATGCAGAACACCATCCATCCCTGTTGTGTTCTCTGGTTTTAGAGCTCACTCTATCAAGCTTAATTGAAAGAAAGCCCCCCACTATTTTCCGTAAGCACAAGATCGGTCTCTTTATCCGTGATATTGATTTTGAAAAACTCTTTGTGGAAGGATTAAACTTGAGCGGGGTGGCTGACTTGTTTTATTGTGTTGTCCCTTTTCCCTAGCAGTTCTTAGTTCTCGTAATCTCTGTTTGAGTGGCCGGTTCCTGCATGTGATAAAGTATGTGTGTTGTCTCCATGACAATTGAAGGGGAGGGCCAGCAAAGATAGTTCAGGAACTGCATCTATCCGCGGGGGTTTCGTACCCCCGCTTTCTGCTCGTGGCTCTGAGAACTTGGGAGTAGAAAAGTGAAATGCAAAGATATTTAAACAAGGAGGTTAATGTTCTGTCCTCGCTACATGTTAGTCTGTGTGCAGCATGACATTCAGCTAAACCCACCTGTCCTCTAATAAAACAGACCGTGTGTGTAGATCTGAATGCTTTATTGAAAGAACAGGATGTGGTGAAACTGTGGAAAACAGGGATACATACAATGAGAACCAAATACAAGATAGACAGTATTGAGTTACTGCTGAACTTAACAATTAATAAATACAACTAATTTAAATCTCAACAGTGATGCTCTGTGTGTGGGATGTAGGTTTGTCCTTGGATGACCATGTGCCATAGATTAAGATGGATTCTTCTTTGTAAAGGAAATGAAGTCTGGTTTCCCAGCGTGCACTTGTTTGAGAGTGCGGGCTGATGGGTAAAATGGGTTGGGTGACTTGGGTCAGCTTCAAACAATATAATTGGTATTTGTCTCTCCGGCCACTAGATGGGGTTAGAGAGCAACAACAGTATATAAAGATCATATGTTGGGGCATATTTGTCCCTCCAGCCACTAGATGGGGCTAGAGAGCAACAAGAGTATATAAAAGTTATATGCTGGGGCATGACAGTTAAAAAGATGCTTCTGAACGAATGCAGAGAAGAGCAACAAAGATGATTAGGGGATTAGAGGCTAACACATACAAAGCACAGTTGCAGGAATTGGATAGGTGAAGTTTAATAAAAAGAAGGACTAGGGGTGACACAATAGCAGTCTTCCAATTTCTAAGGTGGCTGCCACAAAGAAGAGGGGGGTCAAGCTATTTTCCAACACATGAAGTGTTAATAGCACTTTATAATGCCTTGGTAAGAACACACTTCGAATACTGCATCCCGTTTTCTTTGCCACAATGTAAAAAAGATGTTGAGACTCTGGAAAGAGTGCAGAGAAGAGTAACAAAGATGATTAGGGGACTGGAGGCTAAAATATATGAAGAATGGTTGTAAGAAGGGGGTATTTCCGAACTTCTGGTTGGGCCGTTGGGTCCGTTTTTCGCCATCCACAGTGGAGGCTTTCCTGAAGCCTGGGGAAGGAGAAAACGACCTCCACCCTGCCCTCCGGAAGGCCAAAAATCAGCTGGCCAGTGCGCACATGCACGCTGGAGCTGACATAGGGCAATACCTTGCATGCCCTCAGATATGGCTGTAGGCTATAGGTTCGCCATCATGGGTATAGGGTTTCCTACTTGAGCAGGGGGTTGGACTAGAAGACCTCCAAGGTCCCTTCCACCTCTGTTATTTTGTTAACCTGTTATTAAAGGCAAACAAGATTTATCTCGCTTCCTGAAACAAGAAGCTGCAAGGTGGGGGGGGGGGGGAATGAAGGTTATTGGGATGTACAGGTACTTCTCATTTAGAGAGACTGCAATTATGACTGGCAATGTCATCGTTAAGTGAAGCAGACTCTAAGCGCAACTGCAACTGTGTTTATGATCTCACTTCAGCTTTCCTTTGCTTTATAGACCTGCCCAAGTCACCAATGAGAGGATTGGTCATAGAGTTACTTTTTCATCACCGTCCTACCGGTACCTGCAAAACGTTTGTTAAACGAGGCAGCTGCTAAACGAGGGTGACCTCTTATAAAACATCCTAAAATACAGATGGGGAAAACTCGTCCCACATTCCTGGAGTTGGGAAATGCAAGAAGACATCGGAGCAATACAATATGAGTCCTCTCCCTTTTGTGACCGAGTTGCACACACCTACGGAAGGATTGGCACACGCCTCAGAATGGCACAGGGGTGTTGCTTTCATCGTTTTGTCGAAAGGTTCATGTCCTCAGATGCCTCTGATAGTTGTTTAGTATCGATTCTTTTGAGCAGTGAGGATAATGAAAGGATCTGTTTGAATCTTCCTAGCGAAAGAGAGTCTGTCATTTTACCACGATGTAGCTCTCATTCTTCAGAATGTTCTTGTAACGTTGAGTGAAAAAATCTGCCTCCTTTTTGCTTCCAATTATTAATTTTGCGGTTGGTCTCCGGAGCAGCAGAAACGTCCCTTTCTTCTCTAGGTACTAGAAAAAGAAAACTATCATGTCTCCTTCTAAAGTTATCTTCTGCTGAACATGTCAAACATTGGCAAGAGGAGCTTTGCTGAGACTTGCAATTTCCTTCCTTGTCAAAGCAATTCCCCGCCCCCCCCCCTTTCGTTTTTCTTCTCACAGTTCTGCAGAACTTTTGTGGATTTTTCTTTTATCCTCTTTGTTTTAAAGATTTTTTTTTTTTTGGAGTAGCGATGTGGATTCCCATCACTCTGAAGCCTCTTTGCCTACCCTTGTTTCCTAATGTGAAGAGATGCTCCTTTTTAGGAATTCAGTGCGATCCGAATCCCTGAGAACTTGCTGATTGCTGGTGGTTCTAGACAAGATTCATACCAGTGGTGGGATTCAAATAATTTAACAACCGGTTCTCTTCCCTAATGACTGGATGGGTGGGCGTGGCCATGGTGGGCGTGGCCAGGGGTGTGACAGGCAGCACTCGGCCTCCTGCACCCCCCTGGGAGCGAAAACTGGCCGTGGGGGAGGGGCCCCGCGCCCCATTTTGGGCCTAGGAGGCCTCCCTGCAGCCTCCTGGGAGCAAAAACGGGCCACAGGGGGCGCCACACCCCTCCGTGCCCCATTTTGGGCCTAGGAGGCCTCCCTGCAGCCTCCTGGGAGCAAAAACGGGCCACGGGAGGGCGCTGCACCCCCCACCGCACCCCATTTTGGGCCTAGTAGGCCTCCCTGCACTTACCTGGGAGCCAAAATGGGGCACATGGGGACTCCTGGAAGGAGCGGGGTGGGGAGGGGCGGGGCCAGTCAGCAATTTAACTACTGGTTCGCTTGAACCGGCCCGAACTGGCTGAATCCCACCACTGTTAATATACCTGTGAAATTTGAAGAAAAAAAAAGATGTTGAGACTCTAGAAAGAGTGCAGAGAAGAGCAACAAAGATGTGTTGGAAGGAAAATCCATCTGGTTCAATTCCAAGTCAGGAGAAAGATGCTGGAAACAAAATGGAGGCTGGAGGCTGATTGGAAAGGAAGATTCTCTTTATTGATGAAGCAGAATCACCAGGGTTTGTGGTTCTGGGGCAGCTGACAAAATGGAGTTTAGAGTGGGTGGGTTTTATACCTTCTGGATTCCTATGGGGGTCATGTAGGGGTTATGTAGGGCTCATAGTTGGCTCTATAGGCAAGTGGTGCGGTGGCCTAGAGGTGGAGCTCTCATCTCACAATCAGGAGGCTGTGAGTTCAATCCTGAATAAAATTCCGCATTGGCGACAGGAAGGGCATCCGGCCAGTAAACACTCTGCTCCACTCAGTTGCCCAGACTCCACCCCGCAAGGGATTATTGGGTCATAAAAAGGAGATGATGATAGCTGGCTCTATAGGCAAAAGAGGAAATGCAAATCCTAGGTGTTTGTCTGAGCGAATTTTGTCAACCTTTTGTCTGTTGCTTATCTGAGTTTCTGTCTTGACCCAGTCTTTCTGAATGGATTACCAAATCTGCATTTCTAAAAGCTGGCCTCCTCAGTTTCTGCTTGGGGCAGGGAAACTGGGGCTGGTTTCTACCTCCCTTAAGATTTTTTTTTTTTTTGTATTTCTCCTTTAGGGGAAATATTTTTTGTTGCCTTTTTAATTGTTCCCAAAATATTTCATTCTTCTAGGAGGAGATGATTAGGGGGCTGGAGATTAAGATTATGAAGAACATTTGCAGGAATTGGGTATGTCTAGTCTGGGACTCTTTCCATCTTATGTTCGACACATGCTGCATTTTATCAATTTCCAGCTTAAAGTGTGTCGATCGAAATTTGATGCAATATTCTAGGTGTGGTTGGACCCACAGAACCTAGAAAGGAATAATGACTTCAATAATGTCTGTTCATCTCAAAGCGATCCATTTTTCTGATTCCAAGCAGGCCTGAATCTCATGAAGAATGAAATGAAATAAAAAAAAAACCCTAAAACTTAAGGGGGGGGAAATAAACAAAAGAAAAAAAAGGGGGGGAATCTAACATTCTGGTGTTCATCATATTGAACTCAATTTCTCTCCCTCTTTCTTCAAAGATTTTTCAGACCTAGAAAGATAGGTTTGATTTTTTTTTCTTTTTTTAATTAAATCTGTATTCTAGGAGCAGTTTCTCAATCGACAGCAATTATAAAGAGCAGAACATTTTTAGGTTTAAATGACATGATGTCTTTTTCGAGCTATGATAGCTGAAGCTCCGGTGTTTCACAAGTCAGATTTGTGTTGATGTGTGTGTGTGTTTAAAGCATGGCATTTAATAATGACTAATGAGTTTCATTGTTAAGACCAAAAATGTTCCTGCAATCGATCCCAAAGGATGCAATAAACCATCCATTGCTTAAATTAAATGATCTGAAGTCAATTTAACTAACGGCTTCTACCTTGTTCATTTAGAAGTACCCATTATGCATATTTTTCTGTACTTTAAGCGATAATAAACTGTTGATTTAAATCAACCATTCATATTTAACGGTAAAATTTTCTAAAGAAAAGCTAGATAGAGGGGCTTCTACAATTTTTTTTAGTTCATTTATAGTAAGTGGTTTATGAAAATCTTAAGGATTAGCAGTAGCAATAGTAATACCATAGCAATAAAGCAGGGGTGAAATGCTCCCGGTTTGCTCGTACCTGTCGGTCGCCATAGAGCCGGTCGCCAAGGTAGCGCAAGGCGCCGCCCACCCGCCCGGACGCCGCCATTTGGGTTCTTTTACCCTCTGCGCATGCGCAAAGCATTCTGTGCATTCGCAGAGGGTAAAAGAACCCAAATGGCGGCATCCGGGCGAGTGGGCGGCGCCTCGCACTACCTTGGTGACCTGCTCTATGGCGACCGACAGGTACAAGCGAACCAGGAGCATTTCACCCCTGCAATAAAGACTTATATACCGCTTCACAGGGCTTTACAGCCCTCTCTAAGCAGTTTACAGAGTCAGCCTATTGCCCCCAACAATCTGGGTCCTCATTTTATCCACCTCGGAAGGATGGAAGGCTGAGTCAACCTTGAGCCTGGAGGCAAACCAATAATATTCATTGCTGGTCCTGAAGTCTTCCTCCGATTCTCCAATTTTTTTTACCCTGAAAAATAAAATTCTGAATTTTCTTAGGTGGCGTTTCTGAACAGACTTTTTCCTTAGGAACTGGCAGAGGATGTTAGTGGTATAACTGGCTTCAGACTGGTTTTCTGAAACTTCTCTGGCTGATTCCAGTTTGGTCTAGTGGTTAAAAGACCAGGCTAGAAAATGGGAGACTATGAGTTCAAGTCCCGCCTTAGCCACGAAAGCCAGCTGGGTGACTTTGGACCAATCAGCATGAGACTCTGAGTGCTAGTCCCACAGCCATGAAAGCCAGCTGAGTGACTTTGGGCCAATCACCAGGAGACTCTGAGTTCTAGTCCCGCCTTAGCCATGAAAGCCAGCTGGGTGACTTTGGGCCAATCACCAGGAGACTCTGAGTTCTAGACCCACCTTAGGCCTGAAAGCCAGCTGGGTGACTTAGGGCCAATCACTCTTTTTCAATCCAACCCACCTCATAGGGTTGTTGTTGTGAGGAAAATAGGAGGAGGAAGGTGTGTTGGATATGTTCGCTGCTTTGAAATATTTGTAAAAACAATAAAGTCAGGATACAAATAAATAAATTCCTCTTCGTGTTTTAATGAACCTTCAAGCAGGAGCGTCATCTTGGAAATTATATAATCTATAAGAAGAGCATCCAGATTATCAGCTATTATGGATTTCAATCACATCTACATATTTGTAGAAGTGCAGGCAGAGCTGGGGCAGCAGAGTCAAGCCTGTCATCAGCTTAGAGTCTATGTGTTTCCACAAGCACTCCAAATTCAACCCCTTCTGAATTCTGTTGACCCTTATCTGGTGCCAATTTAGCATTGAACTTTAATTGTTCAGATTCTTGTGTATAGCTTGAATTAATCTTCTATGCTGCAACATATCATCCTGATTCTTTGCCCCCGACAATATTTAATTTTATTCTTTCCTTTATTCTTTTCTTCACCCTGCAAATATCACACTTTCTGCAAATATTCCACTTTAAAAGGTTCTTAAGTATCACATCATTGAGCGCAGGCCTCCATATGGCAAAATGACTGAATTTGGCACAAGCCAAAATGTTTTCTTTTAAACGTATGTATTTCCGCTTTGCTATTCTTTCAACACACTTAGATACACACCAGCACACCACATTCCTCTATTCCAAAATAAGCTTGTTGGCAGCATTATTCATTGTTCTGAGAATAATCTTTCTCTCTTACTCACTGTAGTATATACATTTTAATTAGAACTGCGTTTCTGGACCTCGCTTCTCACTTAAATAAATTGTATTCCGATTTCCAACTATTAATCAGAAATGTTTCCTCAACAACATTACTTCCAAAGTTCATAGCTATTCTAAGACATCAATTTGTTGGGCTAAACACTTACACTATGGAAGCGATGATGCCCTAAAACACAGGTCACCAACTGGTGGTCCATGGACCACTGGTGGTCCGTGAGAAAATTTTGGTGGTCTGCGGCGCACCCGGGTGGAGGAGCTGCTCCGGGATGACTAATGGCCAGTCCTGTGACTAGAGCTCTGGAATATGGGACCGGCCAGGCAGCTCATGGTGGGGTTGGAAATCTCTGCCGTAGAGGGAGCTACATGAAACTTGCAATTTTGCAGCACAGGCCTCGCCGGCCAGAACGAGGTAATGGTGCAAGGGGGGTTGGCGCAGGCGGGCCGAAGCAACGGGTGTTGGCAACCTGCAGCTCGTTCTTCCCCCTGCTGTGGCTTCCTGTTGGTTGAACCCACCAGTGCCTGGCCCGCCTCTCGCCCTCCCCTCCCAGTCACTCCTCGCCTGGCCTGAGAAGGGAAGGGCGGGGGATGGAGATTTGCTCCAAATTCCAGAGCAGGAGCGAAGCTTCATCTCTTGCTGGGTCTTGCGGGCATTTCTTCCGGGCCTTGTTGGTGCTCCGCGTACCTTGGTCTCTCAGGGAGACGCGTGACTTCCTCTCAGCCCTGAGACACTGGCCCGGCCCGGCTGTTTCTCTTCGCCACTGCTGTTGGCGCCTCCATGACCTGCCCGTTGCTTTTGCAGTGCAGTTAAATTTAGCTCGCTTCACAATGGGGGAGACGGCATCTCCTTCTCCTCCTGGAGCCCATTACGACGTGGAGCATTGGCTACAGCTGGGTCAGGCAAGTGTCAGGGCGGAGAGCAGGTCGTGCATCTCCTCAAGCAACCGAAGTGCATCCAGCACCAACAAAGGCCGAAGGAGCACCCGTGAGACCCAGAGAGCGCCGGAGAATCAGAGAGAGAGAGACAGACAGACAGACAGAGAGAGAAAGAGAGAGGGGAGAGAGAGAGAGAGAGATGAGAGAGAGAGAGAAAAGAGAGAGAGAGATGTCAGAGAGAGAGAGAGAAAGAAATGAGAGAGAGAGAGACAGAGAGGGGGAGAGAGAGATGAGAGAGAGAGGGAGAGAGGGGGGAGAGAGAAAGAGAGAGGGGAGAGAGAGATGTGAGAGAGAGAGAAAGAAATGAGAGAGAGAGACAGAGAGAGGCGGAGAGAGAGATGAGAGAGGTAGAGAGAGGGGGAGAGAGAGAAAGATAGAAAGATA
>QLTV01002009.1:170244-180294 GCA_003457575.1 Thermophis baileyi
TCTTCTTCTTCTTCTTCTTCTTCTTCTTCTTCTTCTTCTTCTTCTTCTTCTTCTTCTTCTTCTTCCTCTTCCTCTTCCTCTTCCTCTTCTTCCTCTTCCTCTTCCTCTTCCTCCTCCTCCTCCTCCTCTTCTTCTTCTTCTTCTTCTTTCTCTCTCTCTCTCTCTTCCCCACAACAACAACCCGGTGAGATGAAATGGGCTGAGAGAGAGTGACTGGCCCAAAGTCACCTAGCCAGCTTTTATGAATAAGGTGGAACTAGAACTCACCGCCTCCTGGTTTTTAGCCTGTTGCCTTAACCATTAGGCCAAACTTGCTCTATTATGAATGAATATTCTCTGATTAATAATACGATCAGGGGGCAACAGAGGTTTCCAGAAAAGACCATAGTTCAGTAGTAGAGCATCTAGATTTCCAATATTTGAGGGGCTGCCACAAAGAAGAGGGGGTCAACCTATTTTCCAAAGCACCAGAAGGCAAGAGAAGCAGCAATGGATGGAAACTAAGCAAGGAGAGAAGCAACTTAGAACTAAGGAGAAATTTCCTGATAGTAAGAACAATTAATCAGTGGAACAACTTGCCTCCAGAAGTTATGAGGGCTCTAACACTGGAGGTTTTTAAGAAGAGATTGGACAACCATTTGTCTGGAATGGGATAGGGTTCTCCTGCTTGAGCCAAGCAGGTTGGACTGGAAGACCTCCAAGGTTCCTTCCAACTCTGTTTTTCTGTAATCTCCTTTGCCTACAGACAATCCCAGGCTTAATCTGTAGCATTTGCAACAAAAAGCAGCAAATTACATTCCCAAACTCTCTCATAATGTGAAATCTTTCTCAGTCAGAATGCTGAGCTTGGTGAGCAAAAGGCAAACAGATAAGTAACGCTTTCATACATTGCTGTGAAGAAAATGTGACAGAACAATAGCATGAAAGGAGACAAGACATGTTGCAATCGTGGAAGGCATCCTGTCCAATCTAGACCATTGGTTATCTATCAAAATTAGAGGGAAAGTGAAATGTAGCATACAGGTAATCCTTGACGTACGACCACAATTGAGCCCTCAAATTTATGTTGCTAAGTGAGACATATGTCCCTCAAGTATTGGAAGACTAAAGCTTCTCTTGGCTCCTTTTGTGACACCCCTAAGGCTTCTCTTCATGAGGCTAGACATACTCTTAGCCGTCCAACCTCCAGATCCATGATCATCTTCGTTGGTCTTCTCTGCACTCTTTCTAAAGGCCCCAGCATATTTTTTATATCAATCTAAGTCCATCCAAAGCTTCCTATTGTAGAAAGTTAACACCCACCTAGAAGAATGCAATTGTTTTGAGAAATATAAAAAAGGCAGAATATTATATTTCCCAAAGGGAGAAATGGAGAAACATGTTTTTTTAAAGTAACCCCCACTTTCTTAATAGCCCCAGAAGATATTTTGTGCCCATTAGGAAAGACTGGGCCAGCCTATCGACAAAACAAAAGACCTTCAGCTCCAGGTTGATGGGATTATCCTTCAGGGCAAAGCCATTCAGCCACAATAGGAATTGCCCAACAAGCCCCTTCATTGCATTAGCCAAACTTCAACCAAGCTTAGCTCAGACAAACTCCTAGGATTTGTACGTGGCCCCATGGGAGTCTGACAACAGCCAATAGAATACATGTTCTTGCACAGGAACAGGAAGCTCAAGTGCCAAGGTGGCACAGTGGTTAAAGTGCAGTACTGCAGGCTACTTCAGCTGACTGCTAGCTGGCAGTTTGGAATGACTCTGTGAACCGCTTAGAGAGGGTTGTAAAGCACTGTAAAGCGGTATATAAGTCTAAGTGCTATTGCTATTGCTAAGTGCAAAGCCCAAGAGAAGATATAAAAACCCCTCACTCTCAACTCCATGTGGTCAGCTGCCCAGAACCCATGTGGTTCTGCTTCATCATTAAACCATCTTTCCAATCAGCCTCCATGTTTCCAGTGTCTTTCTCCCGGCTTGGAGCTGAACCAGATGGACATTTCTTCCAACACTGTCCAGGGTAGAGCCTGCCTTGTCAATTACAATTATGCCACACCTGCCATTATGCTGCACAATTATCACCCACCACAGTTGTCACTGAATCCCCTAGTCCTAGAAGATCAATGGGGACAGGTTAGGTTTGCACAAACCCTGCTATATCCAGATTTTTAGACAGTAAAATTAAAGGAAGCGCCCTAACCTTTATCGCATACCAGGAAGCTTCTACGAGGTTGGAAAAATCGGTTTTGTGCAGCTTTTGTTGTTGTTGTAGTTGTACCTGAGCCTTAGGTGTTGTCTTTGCTGAACCTTGAGAGCCAGCTTTGAAGTCTGACATGCAGCTCTTTCCAGCTGCGATTATTTTTCTGAACTTGTGGGGTGGATGGGGGGGGGGAAACAAAAAACAAAACAAAACAATGAAAAAAAGATCTAAACTTTGGTACAATGTCATATACCGTACTGTTCAACTAAAAGGGTCCCAACAAGAGTAACCCACATTTGGACCTACTGGGAAGATCAGTCCTTGAAAAACTCACCACTGCTCTAATTTGATCCTTGCCTTAAATCTGGTTTGTTTGTTTTTTTTTGTTTTGTTTTTTTCTGTTTTTGCAAAACATCCAATGAGCGAGTGACCTAATGGCTTGCATTAGGCAGTTTTCTATCTTTATCGAACTCGCAGCATTGTAGTTGGCGAAGGCATAGTGTTTCTTACAAAACTGATGAATTAAAAATAGCAAATTAACTCGCCAAATATTTTCAGTATAGTTGGTAATAATAACTTAAAATTAAAATACCATTAAGGGGTACCGAATCTTAGCCTTGATTAGTATACATTCTCCTTCCTTCCTTCCTTCCTTCCTTCCTTCCTTCCTTCCTTCCTTCCTTCCTCCTTCCCTCCCTTCCTTTGTTCTATCCTTCCTACCTCTCTTTCACTTCCTTCCTCCCTCCCTGCCTTTCCCTCCCTCCTTCCCACCTTCCCTTCTCCCTCCTCCTCCTCCTCCTCCTCCTCCTCCTCCTCCTCCTCTCCTTCTTCTCCTTCACTCCTCCTCCTCTCCTTCTTCTCCTTCACTCCTCCTCCTTCTTCCCTCCTCTTCTTCTCCTCCTCCTCTCCTCTTCCTTTTCTCCTCCCTCTCCTCCTTTTCCTCCTCTTTCTCTCCTCCTCCTTCTCTCCTCCTCTTCCTCCTCCTCTTTTTCCTTCTCTTCTCTTTCTCTTCTCCTCCTCTCCTTCTCCTCTTCTTCTACTTCACTCCTCCTCCTCTCCTCCTTTTCCTTATTTCCTCCTCCTCTTCCTATTCTTCCTCCTCCTCCCCTCCTCCTCCTCCTCCTCCTCCTTCTCCCTTTCTTCCTTCCCTCCCTCTTCCTCTCCCTTCCTTTAGTATTTCCTGTCTTTTGAAATGGTAATACTGAAATCTCTCTGACCCAATACACCTCTTACCATCTCTAGAAAAATGAAAACCAAGGCATATTAAGGAATGACAGTTTTCTCATTAGTGGGCTTGCAGCAATTAATCAGAAATTTAAATTTCATAGCACCAGCAAATCTCCCAAACAACCACGGGAAGAACAACAAAATAGAGGCCACTAATGATTTGTAGTTACAGGGAGAGAGAGAGAGAGAGAAAGAAAGAGTGGGGGTCCCAGCATGCATTCTGATATATTTTGGATTGTTTATTTCCATAAAAGCTGTCAATTGCTACCTAGCAAGTAGTGGAACCCAATGGGAAGAGGAGCAGGAGAGAGTAATGCAGGTAAAATTGACAGCTAATTTAAATTGCTGCATAATTTTTCACATATACTACAAGAATTGGAAAAGATTCTAACAAATGACAATTTTAGAATGTAATGAATTTTTGGGATAATGGTAGCCCACGTTCTATGATGGAATCTAGGGAAGAGATGGATTCCCAGGAGGGAGGGGCTGCCTTCCAGAGGAGTAAGAGGCAACTGAGCCCAGATATTAGTGTGAGAGAAAGAGGGTGGGGACAGCCCCTCCCTAATAGTTCACAAAGTATATTGTGGATATCTATGGAGATTCTCAGTCATCCAGGTCATGGTTGTCCCAATGGTGCTTTTCCAAAAAGCAACTGGACTTTTCTTTGTTTTTTTTTTCCTTGAAGACGTTTCGCTTCTCATCCAAGAAGCTTCTTTAGTTCTGACTGAATGGTGTGGGGGAAATGGACGGATTTATATTGTTTGCAGTCATCTGCCGTTAGCACTGAGAGTGCTAATGACCAGACTTCTTGGATGAGAAGCGAAACGTCTTCAAGAAAAAAAGCAAAGAAAAGTCCAGTTGCCTTTTGAAAAAGCACTTTTGGGAGATATTGTAGATAGTAATAACAATAGCACTTAGACTTATATACCACCCCACGGTGCTTTACAGCACTCTCTGGGTAGTTTAAATGTCAGGGTATTGCCCTCAACAATCTGGGTCCTCATTTTACTGACCTCAGAAGGATGGAAGGCTGAGTCAACCTTGAGCCAGTCAGAACCGAACTCCTGGCTGAGGGCAGAGTTAGCCTGCAATACTGCATTCTAGATGCAGATAGTAGACCTTCAGTCTGGCAAAGTTTTGTCTATTGGTGTGAAACAATAAAAAATCATCATTGGTCATTCTTGGATTTGGGGCCTGTCAGGTTCATTGCCTATACCAGGGGTGTCCAACTCAAGGCCCGCGGACTGGATCCAGCCTGCGGGGTGCTTAGATCTGGCCCATGGGCCACCCTGGAAACAGCAAAGGACTGGCCCGCGGTGCCTCTGCCACCAAAAACGGAACTTGGGGGCCGCGCACAACCCTCCTGGGCTCCGTTTTTGGCCTGTGATGGCCTCCTGCAGCCCTCTGCCAGTGAAAGCGTAGCTCCGTTTTCGCTGGCAGAGGGCTGCAGGAGGCCATCACAACCAAAAATTGGGCCCGGGGGGGGGGCTGCACATGCCCCCCCGCCCGGCTCTGTTTTCACTGGCAGAGGGCTAGCAAAACAAACTAAAAAGAAAACAAAAGGAGAAATGTTTCCCCTTTTGCATTTGAGCATGCAAGAAGGGACAGGAAAGGAGAAAGGGAAAGAGGAAAGACGAAGAAAAAGAAGGGAAGATGGGAAGAGAGCAAGGAAGGAAAAAGAAGGAAAGAGGGGAAGGAAGAAGAAAGGAGAAGGAAGAGGGAAGGAAAAAGAAGAAAAGGAAGGAAGGAAGGAAGGAAGGAAGGAAGGAAGGAAGGAAGGAAGGAAGTTATGATGAGAGGGAGGGAGGGTCTGAGGGAAGTCCTGCCTTAGCACTTGGCCACCACAGTTGCCCCGACATGAGTCACATTAAGCTGGCCATGCCCCCCTGCACCTCCCTTGAGGTCAAACACAACCCTGATGCGGCCCTCAATGAAATTGAGTTTGACACCCCTGGCCTATATTGTTAGTTTGGATTCTACAAGCATAGGGAGATCAGTATCTAACCGAAATCGTTCTTTTGAGGATGTTTTATCCTGTGTTCCAGCAATGTGTCCTCGACGCAATGGCTCATTCTGACTTCTAAACAATTGCACTGGGGAAGCCTCTGGAATGCCAGGCAAAACATTTGCAAAAATAAACCAGTATCTCCCTGTGTCCAGAGCCAGTTTGGCATAGTGGTTAAAGGCACCAGGCTAGAAAGCAAGAGTTCGTAAATTCTAGTCCCACCTTAGGTTCAAAGCCAGCTGGGTGACCTTGGGCTAGTCACTCCCTCTCAGCCCTAGGAAGAAGGCAATGGTAAACCAGTTCTGAAAATGTTGTCCAGAAAATGGCAAATCTCACAAAATATTTTCAGCCTTAGCTGAAAAGTTGGGAGATCTGGAGAACTTCCTCTTCCCATCACTCTTTGTAAAAATGCAGACATATAAAACCTTCAAATGCAAATATTTATAGTGCATCATGGTTTGAATAAATTCAGGTGATGACCCACCCAGCTTTTCAATTATTTTTGCTTTCACATGGAATAGGAGCAGCTGAGTTCTCGTGGCTTATGCAAGGGACCCAATTTAATGGAAGGTTATTTCTGGCAATGTGGTCTCCAGAATCTTCAGTGACTGATTATCATGGTTTAAAGCAAACTTGGTAATTTGAAGGCTTGTGGACTTCAACTCCCGGAATTCCTCAGCCAGCTTTGCTCAAGTTGCAAGTTTGGCGACCTCTAACCTAAAGCAACCTTTCTCACATTGCAAACATCAAATCCCAAAATTCTTAGCAACAGTTATGGAGGATTCTGGGAATGGAAACCCAGAGAGCTGAAAACACTCAGGATGAGGAAAGTTTCTGTGGGTTTTGCAGAATTTATTTCTGCCTTTAGCAGAATTGGCATGCTGGCTAAAATTCCAATTTTGAGACAATTTTCTTCTTGCTGCAGTTTTTCATCCTGTCTCCTTGGCAAAGGATTTAGCAAAGCCCAATGAAGGCATTTCCTGATTCATCAGGAAGGAATTGTTGGTGATGAATTATGTTCTGTAGCTTTATGTACATGAGGAGTTATTCATGTTCCTATGATCTTGTCAAAGATCTATTTGTCTCCGTAAAAATACTCATTTCGCCGGACTTCCCGTGGAAAGCATTCTGACTGGAGAAACTTAATTTAGCAAGCTTTTGACAATCAAAAATGACAAAACATATACAGGTAGTCCTTGACCTACAACAGTTCATTTAGTGACCGTTCGTAGGTAGAACGGCGCTGAAAAAAGTGACTTATGACCATTTTTCACACTTACGACTGCTGCAGCATCCCTGTGGTCACGTAATTTACATTCGGATGCTTGACAACTGACTCATATTTATGACAGTTGCAGCGTGCTGGGGTCATGTGATCCCCTTTTGTGACCTTCTGACAAGAAAAGTCAATGGGGAAGCCAGATTCAGTTAACAACCGCGTTACTAATTTAACAACCGCAAGGATTCACTTAACAAATGTGGCAGAAGAAGTTGTAAAACGGGGCAAAGCTCACTGAACTAATTTCTCACTTAGCAACATCAATTTTGGCCACAATTGTGATCGTCAGTTGATGACTACTGTAAGAAGTAATTATGCACTGCCCCCACCCCAAGAGAATGAAATATTTTGGGGAATATCAAAAGAGGCAGAATATTGTATATTTCCCCAAAGGAGAAATGGAGAAACGTGCTCTTAAAGGCAGAAAGCAGCCCCAGTTTCCTACATAGTAAAACAGCCTCCAGCAGATGCCTGAAATCTTTAGAGATGGACGTTTTGTGCCCAGGCCAATCTATTCACAAACAAAAAACACCTTCTGCTCCAGGTGATGGGATTAAGAAGGACAGGATGTGACCTTTTAGGACATAATAGGATTAACCCACCGCCACTGAAATAGCAAGAGACACAAAAGCTCCTTCATTGCACAATCCCAGTTCAAAGTCACAAAAACCTATAAACAGAGGTGGTATTCAGCTGGTTCGGATCGGTTCAGGCAAACCGGTAGTAATGACCTGCAGGTGGGCCCGCCCGCCCGCCCACCCACCCTGGTGCTATACTGTCCTATTTAGCCACATTTTCAAGCCGCACATGAGAGCAAAGTGCATGCGCAGAAGGCGGCACGCATGCGCAGAAGGCACGCGCATGACCGAAGCGAGCGTGCGCGCGCGCGCTCACATTTTCGGTGCTGGGTGAACCGGTAGGGAAATTATGTGAATCCCACCTCTGCCTATAAAGATCCATCCACTCATTCAGCTAATTTGTCAGCTGTCCCAGAACTACATGCTGCTGGTAGTTTCTGCTCATCAATAAACAGAGTCCTTCGTTCCGATCAGCCTCCATGTTATTTCCAGCGCCTTTCTCCCGGATTGAAACTGGATTGGATTTTTCTTCCAACACTACTTATACACAGGTAGCTCACCATTCTGCTAAAAAGGTAGTTGCTACAGATGGACCCGTTCTTAAAATTATTCAGTAAAAGAACTTCAGAACGTCCACAAACACAGCCTCTCTCTCAGGGATGGTTTTCACTTACCTTCCCTACCGGTTTGCAAATGTGAGCGCGTGCACGCGCCCAATCGCTTTGCTCGCATGCGCCACCTCCGCATGTGCGCCCGGCCTCCTGCGCATGCACTTTACATACACGCAAGCCTTCCACGCATGCGCCCGGCCTCAAAAACGTGCACAAATAGGATAGCATAGAGCCAGGGGGGGCCGGGGGCACCCGTGATTTCCGCTACCGGTTCGGGCGAACCAGTTCAAACCGGCTGAATATCACCTCTGCTCTCTCTGCTGTTTCATTAACGGATAAATCTTTTTTTTCAGGCTTCTGCACCAGCCTTGGGGGAGGGGGGAGTGCCATTTTTAAAGACTCAGTTTAACATTAATGAAAGAACTCTAAAGCACTTTCTCTAAATCATTTTTAAAGCAAGTGCAATCCTGATTGTTATGTCAGCAATGTCACCTGCAAGAAAGAAGAGGAATTTTAAATCTCCGTTTAAAGCTTCCAAATTATTTTAAGCATGCAAATCATAATTCTAAAAGAAGTCACTCCGCTTTTTTTAAAAAAAAAAAGAAAAAAGAAACAAAGACATAGTAATAACAGAAAGTAGGGCCTTTGGCTCCAGAGGTAGTTCTTCCGCATTATCTCAGATATGCATTTCCTATATTCTAATAACCATTTTAGTTCTGGGGCAGGTCTCTACATTTTCCATTTTAGGCTGTAATGTTACATATTATAAAGAAGCTTGGTTGTCTAAAAATCCATCCTTCTGTAAACATAAGTTGCTAGAAATATAGACAGTCAGAAGATACCAACCAAATTTTTTTGGAGAAGGCAAACATTTGCCATCCATCACAGAAATAAGCTGCCTTTTGGTAATCAATATGTCTAACGGAATAACAGAACAACAGAGTTGGAAGGGACCTTTAGAGGTCTTCTAGTCCAACCCCCTGCTCAAGCAGGAGACCCTATAGCATTTCAGACAAATGGCTGTCCAATCTCTTCTTAAAAACTTCCAGTGTTGGAGCACCCACAACTTCTGGAGGCAAGTCGTTTCCACTGGTTTACTGTTCTAACTGTCAGGAAATTTCTCCTTAGTTCTACGTTGCTTCTCTCCTTCATTATACAATCATTTGTCTGAAATTCCTTGAGTTTTCTTTTGACAGCTGTTGAATTGTTGAATTTCAGACTCCCACCTGCATCCTGATAACATTTGACAAAACAGCTTTCTGACTTCACTATTTACAAAACAGGTGGAGAAATTCTGATGCAATTATTGTAGGAGGAAAGACATAATAGTCTATTCCAGCAGTCACCAACTGGTGGTCCGTGGATCATTGGTGGTCTGTGAGAAAATTTTGGTGGTCCGCAGAAAAATTATTTGCATTTTTTATATTGCACTAAATCAGGGGTCCTCAAACTACAGCCCCTGTATGTGCAATGAATGCTTGTGTTGCTGCAGAGAGTCTCCCCCTTCTGGGTCTTTTTGTGCTGGTCGGAGGGGGGCAGAAATTCCGACCTGGGGTCTGCTTCAGCCTCCTGGTGCGGGGCTTTGGGTGAAGACTGGAGGGAAGCGCCGCTGGTGGTGAAGAGCCGGAGGGCCTCGTTCCAGTGGGACTGCATCATGGCCTGGAACTGGCTGACCATCTCAGCTCACTGAGCCTCCAGGCGCCAGTACCTGGTCTTGCACTCCCTCAAGTCTTCCCTCTGCTTGGAAAGCCTATGCTCGTAGTCCTCAGTGAGGTGCTTCTGCTGAGCCTCCTTCTCGGTCAGATCCAATTTGAACTGAGCCAGCTGTTTTGCCAACTCTTTCTCGTGGTGGCTGCTTAGCTCCAACAACTGCTTCCTGTTGGGGCCCTAAGGAGCCCGGGCGGGCAGGCAAGGAGTGGCTGGGAGGGGAGGGGCGAGTAGAGGCCGGCGAGGCGCCTCTCGACGTGAGTGACATCGAGTTGGCCACGCCCACCCAGTCACATGCCAGGTGCACATAGGGACTACTCAGAGGGCTGAAAAAGTGCTTTTTGACCAGTCCTCACACTTACGACTGTCCTCACATTTTACATTTTGCGCCCAATCTTGTCACCGTGGTGAAGAGAAGCACTGCAATTGTGAAATGAGTGACACCG
>QLTV01002009.1:181002-188502 GCA_003457575.1 Thermophis baileyi
AAGGAAAGATGAAATTGTGATCTGTTTCTGTTGTTGTTTCTTCTCTTTTTTCTTTTCTTCTTTTCTTTTCTTTTGTCTTTTCTTTCTTTTCTCTTCTCTTCTCTTGTCTTCTCTTCTCTTCTCTTCTCTTCTCTTCTCTTCTATTTTCTATTCTATTCTATTTTCTATTCTAGTCCCTGGGAAAGCTCCTCCACCCCAAATTGTTAAGTGGTAGAAATCCAGAGATAAGCTCTTCAGATGTAGCTCTCCCAATGGGGAGCCCGCTTTTCCTGAGGTGAAGATGGCCTCTTAACATGGAACTTTAGAATAACAGGGTTGTTAGCAACCTTAGAGGACTTCTGTCCAACCCCCTACTCAAACAGGAGAACTTGAGAATCTGGTAAGCAATCTGATGATGATCCAATAGGTCCCAGGTTGTCTAGGATCACCTAAGAGGAGGCAGCCATTGTGGACAACGATCAGGACAGAGGCTGGTTGATATTGGCTGAAGATGTTATTTTAGTTTGTGGTTTTATACAGTATTTGCGGTTTTTATGAACTGTGGGTTCATTCTCCTGATGAGACAACATAGGAATGGATGGCTAAAAAAATTAAATTAAATGGTCCTTCCCTGAGAGAGAAAACCTCTCTCTGTGTATCCCATCCAAGTCTCTCCCATGCCCTTTAGGAAGAAATTGCAATAAACTAAAATAAATCAAATCAAAGCTACCCCAGAGCCTCAGACTGCAATTTTAGTTATATTCACACTTATCATTTGCAGCATCTTTTGCAGAGTAAACGGATAAATACACACAGGGCTGTTTCAATCTCCAGGCCTTTTCTCTTACATACAGACGACAAAAAGCACAGTCCAGTTCCCACAATTAAAAATACCCCCGCTTCGTACATCAGAATTGGTGTTTCTATCGTTGTTAATTTGGGATTCACCCAGAAATATCTATTTCTGTATGCTGATTCCCACTGATGTTCATCTTCTGCAAAAACAACAACAACAACCCTTCAAATATTTATCTGTGCATTTGGAAAACAAAAAGTATCAATCAAGTGAGACTCAGATAGGTTGGAAGAAATATCCATCTGGTTCAGTTCCAAGCTGGAAGAAAGACACTGGAAACATGGAGGCTGATTGGAAAGAAAGGTTTAATGGTGAAGCAGAACCACATGGGTTCTGGGTAGCTGACCACATGGAGTTGAGAGTGAGGGGTTTTTATACTTTCTCTTAGGTTTTGCACTTGAGCTTCCTGTTCCTGTGCAAGGACATGTATTCTATTGGCTGTTGTAGGGGTTATGTAGGGGTCATAGCTGGCTCTATAGGTTGTCTGAGCTAAGTTTGGTTGAAGTTTCTGAGGGGGATGCAATGTCCTTAGGAGATTGTGCAATGTAGTGAGCTCTGTGTCTTAGTGGGTTAATCTTATTATGTCATGAAGGGTCATGTCTTAATCCCTTCACCCTGGAGCTGAAGGTCGTTTGTTTTGGAGATAGGCTGGCCCAGTCCTTCTCAATGGGCACCAAATATCTGCTGGGGGCAGGGAGCTGAAGCTCTGAGTTTCTATCTCCCTTAACATTTCTATTTCTCTTTTAGCGGAAATATAATAGTCTGCCTTTTTAAATATTCCTCAAAATATTTCATTCTTCTAGGAGGGTGGTGGTGGCTTTCCACAGTGTAGAGATGGAGGTCATTTGGAAGTTGTGTGCAGCAAACTGCCTACCTCAGAAGGGCCTTAAGTACCTACATGATCTCACCCAGTTCCCATGATTTCACCCCATTCATATTGCCTGGATGAAGCAGGGCACTATCTCTGGCTGGTACGTGATCTCATCTAGGTTGTATTAACAGGATGTAGGATGTTCTTAAGGATTGGCAAGGAGAATTCACCAATGAAAATGCTGTTGCTCTTTGTTACCTTTTGCTGCTTGTAAAACTGTATATAAGCAATAAACACTGCGAAGGCAGTCAGACATCTTGGCATCCTGCAATGACTGGTCTCTAACTCCATCACCACAGATGCAAGGAGAGCCATTAAGTGACATCTGGATTTTATGTTAAAGGGAATTCCTGGTCAGATAAGGAATGTCACCTGCTGGGAAAGGCTGCCATCCAGTTAGGAATTGGTCTTTCTCAATGTGTCTTGAAGCTTCTATATTCCTGCTTTAGGTTTTACACACCACAAAAAGCATATGTAAAAATCTTCTGGGAGTCTGTGAGCTGAGCAAAATGACAGTGTTAATACCACTCTATAATGCCTTGGTAAGAGACCACACTTGGAATACTGCATCCAGTTTTGGTCACCACAATGTAAAAAAGATGTTGAGACTCTAGAAAGAGTGCAGAGAAGAGCAACAAAGATGGTTAGGGGACTGGAGGCTAAAACATATAAAGAACGGTTGCTGGAACTGGTTATGTCTAGTTTAATGAGAAGAAGGACTAGGGGTGATATGATAGCAATCTTCCAATATCTCGGGGGTTTCCACAAAGAAGACGGAGTCAAGCTATTCTCCAAAGCCCTTGAAGGCAGGACAAGAAGCAACAGATGGAAATGAATCAAGAAGAGATCCAACCTAGAACTAAGGAGAAATTTCCTGACAGTGAGAACAATTAATCAGTGGAATGACTTGTCTCCAGAAGTTGTGGCTGCTCCATCACTGGAGGTTTTCAAGAAGAGATTGGAGAAGATAACAAAAATACAAAGACCTACAAATAGAAACAGAACAATTGCGGCAGAAGAAAGCAAAGGTAATCCCAATAGTAATAGGCACCTGGGGTGCAATCCCAAAACAACTGGAGCACCTCTTGAACACCATCAGCATTGACAAATTCACCATCAGTCAATTGCATAAGGCGGCTTTACTTGGAAGAGCTTCCATCCTGGGACGATATCTGTAACACCATCAAACATCCAGGTCTGCCTATTTTAGGTCCTTGGAAAGGACTCGATAGGTAGACAAAAGTGCCAAACTCAGTCTGAACATCTGGCTGACTGTACGATCAACAACAACAACAACAACAACAATAATAACACTGACCTGGTGGCTCATACAATCCATCCAAAACACAAATGGTGCTAAGACAAAACACACACACGCACGCACACGCACACGCACACACACACACACACACACTTGGTTTTATTCTATTTGCATTTGCATTCAGAAGAGATGCAAAACTTGTATATTCTTAATGCAATCTCTCCCTGATTAATAATTTCCCCTTTCCTCCTCATTGAAAAGTTGCAACCGGGTGACACAGTTTGGACAAAGGTTCTTGAAAACCCATCTATAATTCCCTTAATGAGTTGGGAAGACAGTTCCAGAATTCTCAGTCCACATCACTGACAGTTGGCTTCTCCTTCGGTGTTGCTGTAAAAAAAAATGTACTGCAGAAAGTATCAGTTCTGTTATTATTCTCAAAGCAGCTCTTTTGACATTAATTATTCCAATTATTGCTATTCATTGATGGTTAGGTATAACCAGAGCAGAAGTGGGGAATGATGTTATCAAGAGTAAGTGTGACTACGTCTACCCTTTGTATTCCTACTTCCAAAATGGATGGTGTGTCTGTGTGTGTGTGTGTGTGTGTGTGTGTGTGTGTGTGTTTGTGTGCGTTTGTGTAGGGAAAGAAGACACCATTGTCCTTGCAAGATAATTACAGATAGAGCAAAAAAAGGCTGCAACAAAGTGGGAGATCTGGGCAGCGTTTGAAATAATAGCAGACTATTTAATTGCTAAATTGTAGTGGTGATATTATGAAATAACAGATTATATCAGCATTTATAACAAATTAATCCATCGTGATTAAGGGTCTTACAATGAATACTAAATGAATTCACAGATGATTGGCTTTTATATGCAAACCCTCATAATAATTATGGCACTGAATGGAAATGTTAGCAGGTGGAGAGAGGGAGAGAGACAGGGAAGGAGGGAGGGAGGAAGGAGACAAGGAGAAAGAGAAAGAGAGAGAGAAAGTGAAAGAGAAAGAAAGAGAAAGAGAAAGAGAGAGAGAGAGAGAGAGAGAGAGAGAAAGAGAAAGAGAAAGAGGGAGGGAGGGAGGGAGGGATGGAGGAAGGAAGGAACCAACTTCCCCCCGAGATCCGTACTACCCCCACCTTACTGGCCTTCCGTAAAGCCCTTAAGACCTGGCTTTTCCGGCAGGCCTGGGTCCAATAGTTGTTCTGATTGGCCCATGCATGGTTGTGTGAATGTTTTATTTTAAATATAGTTGGGGTTTTTTTTTCCCCTTTCTTTTTTAAATTGTTTTTATATGTTTTATTTTTTATGATGTAAGCCGCCCAGAGTCCTTCGGGAGTTGGGCGGCATATAAATTTTATAAAATAAATAAATAAATAAAAATAAGGAGAGAAAGAAATGAAGGAGGAAGGAAGGAATGTAGGAGGAGAAGAGGAAGAAGGAGGAGGAGGAAGGGAGGAAGGAGAGAAAGAAATGAGGAAAGAAGGAAGACAGGAAGGCAGGCAGGCAGGCAGGAAGGAAGGAAGGAAGGAAGGGGAGGAAAAGGAGGAGGGGGAGGGAGGGAAGGAGGGAGGAAGAGAAAGAGATGGAAGTGAGAAAGAGAAAGAGAAATGAGGGGGTGGGAGGGAGGAAGGGAGGAAGGAGATGGAGGAGGAGGAGGAATGGGGGGAGGGAGGAAGAGAAAGAGAAAGATGGAAGGGAGAAAGAAGGAGGTAAGGAAGAAGGAAGCAAGCAAGGAAGAAAGGGAAAGAAAAAGAGAAAAAGAAAGAGAAAGGAAGGATCACCTTGCCAGAAACGTGAAGAACAGGAATAACGACTTGATCTAATCAAATTCTATCCCATCTAGCATTCGGCGTTCAGCGACACCGTTCAGCAACTGGCAATTATTCCTACGCTGCAATTATAAGCGGCTTGCAACACCCTGAGAATTCACGATGACCCAAGTGCTCCCCTTCTCCTTTAGAACACTGCCAGCCCACACCTTCCCAAGATCTCGGCAGCTTTTATAAAAGTTTGAAGTGCTTTTCCAAATGATAACAGGGTACGGACCCTCCTAATCTCGACAAGCAATCCCCCCCCACCAAGAAGATCGCATCTTCCAGGCCTTCCCCCCACCACCACCCTTCTTGCTTCTTGTCCTTCCAGGAAAAAAAGAATTGTGAAGGTGAAGCCCGCACGGAAGAGACAGCAGATGAAGAAAATAGTCAGACTCTGGGAGATTTCTTTCTTGTTTTTCTCTTCTTCTGCCTTCTTCTAACCTTCCTTGAAAAACAACGGAAAGCTAAATGTCTTTTTTTTTTTTCAGCTGCCAGGAGATCGTTTGCAAAGTTCTCTGTGTTTTGCAAATGCAGTACACTTAAGGAAAAGCATTTGTGCAACGTTATTAACCGGGTTAAGATGATTAATCCTGTTTCTGGATTTGCAGAAAACACCAAAACATTAATAAAAGGAAGGGGGGAATACTCGGCCCCCTTCCTACTAGTCTGGAACCCGCACTGCATATCGGACATTAATACAATTAATAATATTATGTTAATATTAATAATATTAATAATATTAATACAATTAATACAATTGAGAGAGTCCAAAAATATTTCACGAGAAGAGTCCTCCACTCCTCCACTCGCAACAGAATACCTTATTCCACAACACTTGAAATTTTGGGCTTAGACAACTTAGAACTACGTCGCCTTAGAACCGATCTAAATGTAGTTCATAAAATTATCTGCCACAATGTCCTACCTGTCAATGACTACTTCAGCTTCAACCACAACAATACACGAGCACACAATAGATACAAACTTAAAGTAAATCGCTCCAAACTCGACTGCAGAAAATATGACTTCAGCAACAGAGTGATCAATGCCTGGAATTCACTACTTTGATTATGTTTATACCTATACCTGCTATCTTGTACATGTTTGACAAACAAATAAATAAAAAATAAAAAAATAAAAAATAAAATAGTTTGATGAAAAGAAGGACTGGGGTGACATGATAGCAGTGTTCCAATATCTAAGGGGTTTGCCAGGGGTGGGATTCAAAAATTTTAGCAACCGGTTCTCTGTCCAGTTGCTGGGTGGCGTGGCCATGGGGGAGTGGCCTACTTGGCCTCCTGCACCACGGTGGGGGGGGGTGCATTTTCACCCTCCCCAGGCTCCGGAGGCTTTCCTCGAGCCTCCGGGAGGGCGAAAACGGGCCCGTTTCTGGACTTCCGGTACTTCTGCTAGGCCTGTTTTTCGCCTTCCCAGAGCCTCCACGCAGGCCCTGCACTTATCTGGCATCCAAAACGGGCCACGTGGAGACTTCTGGGAGGGGAGGGGCGGGGTGGGTGGGGTCAGCCAGTCCTTGCAACTACTGGTTCAGCGAACCAGATGTAAAATTAACATCCGGTTTGCCCAAACCGGTTCGGACCGGCTGAATCCCACCCCTGGGTTGCCCCAAAGAAGAGGGCGTCAACCTATTCTCCAAAGCACCTGAGGGCAGGACTGGAAGCAATGGATGGAAACTAATCAAGGAGAGAAGCAACCTGGAACTAAGGAGAAATTTTCTGAGAGTTAGAACAATTAATCAGTGGAACAGCTTGCCCTCAGAAGTTGTAAATGCTCCAACACTGGCAGTTTTTAAGAAGAGATTGGACAGACATTTGTCTGGAATGGTATAGGGCAGGGGTGTCAAACTCAAGGCCCGAGGGCCGGATCTGGCCCGCGGTGCCTCTGCCAGTGAAAAGGGAGCTCGGGAGGGCCGCACACTGGTAGAGGGTTGCAGGAGACTGTTGCAGCCGAAAATGGAGCTCGCGAGGGCCACGTGCAGCTCTCCCGAGCTCCGTTTTCGCTGGCAGAGGGTTACAGGAGGCCATCGCAGCCAAAAACCAAGCTCGCAAGGGCTGCGTGCGGCACTCCCAAACTCGGTTTTTGCTGGCGGAAGGTTGCAGGATGCTGTCGCAGCAGAAAACGGAGCTCGGGAGCCCGTTTTCGTGGCAAAGTGCTCAGGCCACCACAGGCGCCCCCGACACGAGTGACGTCGAGCTGGCTTCACCCTTCCTGGCCATGCTCACACAACTCTGATGCAGCCCTCAATGAAATTGAGTTTGACACACCTGGTATAGGGGTTCTTGCCTGAACGGGGGGTTGGACAAGAAGACCTCCAAGGTCCCTTCGAACTCTGTTATTCTGTTATCCATTAGATATACAAATGGAATAATAGAGTGGACCAGTGGTGAAATTCAATTTTTTTTACTACCGGTTCTGTGGGCGTGGCTTGGTGGGCATGGTGTGGCTTGGTGGGCATGGCAGGGGAAGGATACTGCAAAATCTCCAGTCCCTCCCCACTCCTGGGGCCAGCCAGAGGTGGTATTTGCCGGTTCTCCAAACTACTCAAAATTTCCACTACCGGTTCTCCAAACTACTAAAAATTTCCACTACAGGTTCTCCGAACTACTCAAAGTTTCCACTACAGGTTCTCCGAACTACTCAAAGTTTCCGCTACCGGTTCTCCAGAACCTGTCAGAACCTGCTGGATTTCACCCCTGGA
>QLTV01002009.1:193502-198669 GCA_003457575.1 Thermophis baileyi
TGCGCGTGCATACGTGGGGGCGGGGCATGAGGGAGGGTCACACGTGCATTGCATTATGGATGCGCGTGCACTTTTGGCACGCGGCGACAAAAAGGTTAGCCATCACTGTTACAGGGTCTCTTGCTTGACCAGGGGGTTGGACTAGAAGACCTCCAAGGTCCCTTCCAACTCTGTTATTCTGTAAATGCCTGCATGGAAGCTCCTGAAAAGTTTAATGGCACTCAGGCTAAGTTGGAAGAGAACTTTGGAGGTCTTCTAGTCCAATCCTCCTGTATTTATCAAATCACTAAGTGCCACTTTTGATGAAAAGTGGTTAAAAAAAAACAAACACCTAGAAAATCCATTTGCACCAACTAATTAGTTTATGGATTAATCAAAGTTTTTTATATCCAGCCTTGGGTCTCAAGTTGCCAGCTGTCAGCTTTTCTGCAGAAGCTCAGAGCTTCAGGATGAAAAGGATGGAGAACCACTTTAATAGTGAGCCCCATTCCCTTATGAATCACAGGCTTCGTGAACGGCTCTGCTTTCAACTGGACTCCTGTTTTTAGGAGACTTTCCATCCACACTAAGGTCCACCCACATAAGGTGGTGCCGAAGAAATCATTATATCCTTCTCCACTTTGAAATGAAGGCAGAAACGGGTAAAAGAGTCCACAATTCAGTGTAAAACTCAGTTGTTGTGTTTGGGATTGGCATGGAAGAGGCTCGTTACCGATAAGAACTTGACAAGCAAGGTTACCCTCTAAAACAGCGGTTCTCAACCTTTCTAATGCCGCGACCCCCCCGCGACCCCCTCCCACTACCACCGCGACCCCCTCCCTACCCTCTCCCCACGCAGGATGAGGTGATAAAGGGGGCGTGGCACCAGGGGTGAAATGCTCCCGGTTTGGGCTTGCCTGCGGGTCGCCAGACAGCTGGTAACGACAGAAGCGGGAGACTTCGCCCACCCGCCCGGATGCCGCCAAGTTGCAGACTACAGGAACCATTTGCACCATTCAGGTGACCCTGAGTACACAGATAAACTGCCAAGTGGAGAACCGCTGCTCTAAAACAGCGGTTCTCAACCTGTGGGTCGCGACCCCTTTGGGGGTTGAACGACCCTTTCACAGGGGCCGCCTAAGCGTGTGCTATCCTGCCACGCCCCCTTTGTCACCTCATTGCATGCGGGGAGGGGGCAGGGAGGGGGTCGCGGCGGCAGGGTGGGGGTCGCGGCATTAGGAAGGTTGAGAACCACTGCTCTAAAGGCTACTTAGAGAGATGTTTCTCCTTGAAGCTACCGTAGTAGTTACTCATTGTTTCTCTTCAAGTGAGCTGTCCATTCAGTCATATCTGACTCTTGGCGATGCTCTGGGCCAGGTCTCTACACATCTTCTGATCTTGCACTACTTCTCTGAGTTCTACTTCTAGAGAAAATAAGGACTAGGGGGGACACGATAGCAGTATTCCAGTATTTGAGAGGATACCACAAAGAAGAGGGGGTCAATTTATTTTCCAAAGCACCAGAGGGCAGGATAAGAAACAACGGATGGAAACTAATCAAGGAGAGAAGCAACTTGGAATTGAGGAGAAACTTCCTAACAGTGAGGACAGTTAACCAATGGAACAGCTTGCCTTCAGATGTTGTGGGTGCTTCATCACTGGAGGTTTTTAAGAAGAGACTGGACAGTGAAATGGAATAGGATGTCCTGCTTGAGCAGGGGGCTGGACTAGAAGACCTCCAAGGTCCCTTCCAGCTTTATTCTGATTCTGAGTTGTTCTGTGCTCTGGCAGGTGTCAGCTTTGATGGTGTCCAGCCAACGTGTTCTTTGACGGTCTGGTTTCCTTTTCCCGCTTACTCTTCCCAACGTAATTGCTTTCTCCAGTGAATTCTCCCACATGATATGGCCAAAGTAAGTGAGACGCAGTTGTGTGATTTTGCCTACCAGTGATGTGTTATGCACTCCAGCATTTGCTTGTTAGTCACCTTTGCTGTCCAAGGAATATGCAGGAACCTTCTCCAGCACCACAGCTCAAATAAGTTGATTTTCTTCCTGTCTCGCTTTTTTTAAGGTCCAACTTTCGCAACCATAGGTAGCTATGGAGAAAAATGAACAAGCAGCTAAGCTTTAAAAAAAGAGTGAACAGGTAATGGTTTCCTTGGCACCCTAAGTACAGTGCTCATCTCCATTTCTGGGCTGAGAGAGCCAGCATTGTCTGAAAACATTCTCCGTGGTCATGTGGCCAGCATGGCTATACACCAAAGGCACATGGAACACTGTTATCTTCCCACCAAAGTGGTACCTATTAATCTACTTGCATTTGCATGCTTTCGAATTGCTAGGTGGACTGGAGCTGGAGCAAAGAATGGGAGCTCACCCTTTGCACAGAGCTTGGGTCTCGAACCCCGGCTGTCAGCTCTCCAGCTGGCAAGCTCAGCATCTTTAACTGCTGAGCCATTGTGCCCCCACCCCCAAAAAAGAGTAATTGTCAAGTGTCAAAGTGTATTCAGGCCGCTTTCACTTTTACTGCTTCTCAGCTTGCCAAGGAACTATGAGGGGAGGAGAGGGGGAAATGGAATGCGGATTTTAAACATCAAGCAGTTAATCCGTGAGAACCAAGGTCATGTCAGCAGGTGGTGGCCAGACTTTCAGGACATTTTCTCACAATAATATTGTGACACTCAATTGGATAATGTGACCTGCACAAATAGGAGGGAGAGGGAGGATTCTATACTTTAATTATATTGAATTGCCTGGGAATTAGCCTGAGCTGGTTTTGCTTTCATCCTGTGCCAAAATGATGTACTCAATAAAGCTTTGCATTAAGAGATTGGATCGTCTCGTCAGTGCTGGGTGAGTTGGGTTTGTCAGTCAGAACCTTGACAGTAATAATATCTAAGCCTCTTCTTTGCCATTTGCTTAGGCCCAAGGGAGAGGCAAAACCAACACACAAATCAGAGAAGAACAACTCAGGAAGAAGAAGTCCGCTACAGATCATTTTGACCAAGGTTTCCCTAAAAGGTGGATCGTTTTTGGATGCTTATTAGGTCAATCCTCCACTTTAAAGATGCACCCAAGGACTCCATTCACTGTGCCTGCCAAAGATGGCACATTATGTACAAGATTTTGTGATTCGGTTATCAATAAGTTTTGACAGGTTGGAACGGTTCTTGTCTGGGCCCTGGATGGCAAATCTCAGAGAATTAGACTACTATCTACCTTAAGTCAAGGCAGTTTCCTAGGTGCCTTAAAATCTACTCTCTAAACTAAGGAACTGAAGTACGCAATATTAAGCACGCCGCAATATTAAGCACGCCAAAAACAAAGTAGATACCAGAATATATGTGACAGGCAAAACAATGAATAGCACATTCACGTCTTGTGGTATGTGAGTCCTTCCCTGATGATGAGGTTTTTAGCACCTTCTCTCTCTCTCTCTCTCTCTCTCTCTCTCTCTCTCTCTCTCTCTCTCTCTCTCTCTCTCTCTCTCTCTCTCTCTCCAGCTGCTTTAAATATAAAGTATGATGTTTCTCTTGGTGTTTTGAGAACTGATTTTTTTTTCTTTTCTTACTTTTTTTTATTTAAAAAAGGTTATCTTCCATCCATTTCACTAACACTTTAAAAATAGGCTGTGTGCTGTAACTGTAAGTCTCTTGGCTGCTTGGCTACAATTTCAGCTTGGGAAAAGTTCTGACTCTAAAGGCTTCAAGGAAGCTCCAAATATCGGAGTTCCATTTTTATCAACCTTGCTAGAAATTTAGCGTTTTCGCTTCCCGACACGCAAAGCTCAGAACTTTGGAAGGAGACCAGCTGTCGCTGCTTCCAATTCTGGATGCAATTCACAGGTACAGATAGTCCTCAACTCACACTTGCTTAGTGACCGTTCAAAATGACAATGGCCCTGAAAAAAAGTGACTTATGACCATTTTTCACACTTACAACCGTCATAAATACAAGACAGTTGCCAAGCGTCTGAATTTTGGTCACGTGACTGTGGGGGATGCTGCAACGGTCGTGAAGTGTGAAAAACGGCCATAAGTCGCTTTCTTCAATGCCATCGTAACTTCGAACCATCACTAAACAAACGGTTGCAAGTGGACGACTTCTTGAAATTAGTTTGCCTCAACTTCCTTCTGTCTTTATGATGGTGGTGTGACTTGCAAGATTTTTGTTTGTTCCCCATTGTTGTGAAAAGAAACACATACTTGGAATACTGCATCCAGTTTTGGTCGCCACGATGTAAAATTGACGTTGAGACCAGGGGTGAAATTAAAAAAATTTTCCCTGCCGGTTCTGTGGGCTTGGCTTGGTGGCCATGGCAGGGGAAGGATACTGCAAAATCCCCATTCCCTCCCCACTCCAGGGGAAGGATACTGCAAAATCCCCATTCCCTCCCCACTCCAGGGGAAGGTTACTGCAAAATCTCCATTCCCTCCCCACTCCAGGGGAAGGTTACTGCAAAATCTCCATTCCCACCCCACTCCAGGGGAAGGATACTGCAAAATCTCCATTCCCTCCCCACTCTGGGGCCAGCCAAAGGTGGTATTTGCCGGTTCTCCAAACTACTCAAAATTTCTGCTACCAGTTCTCCAGAACCTGTCAGAACCTGCTGAATTTCACCCCTGGTTGAGACTCTAGAAAGAGTGCAGAGAAGAGCAACAAAGATGATTAGGGGACTGGAGGCTAAAACATATGAAGAACGGTTGCAGGAATTGTGCCTGTCTAGTTTAATCAAAAGAAGGACTAGGGGTGACATGATAGCAGGGTTCTAATATCTAAGGGGCTGCCACAAAGAAGAAGTGGTCAACTAAATCAACTAAAATAAAACTAGGACATGTATTAGGCAGACAGGCAGGCAGGATATAAATTGAGAGGTGGAGAGAGAGAAAGAGAGAGAGAGACAAAGAGAGAGAGAGAGAGAAAGACAGAGATTGAATGGGAGAGTTGGAGGTAGAGATGAAGGGGGAGAGAGAGATGGAGATAGAGAGATTGAGGCTCTAGAAAGAGTGCAAAGAAGAGCAACAAAGATGATTAGGGGGCTAGAGGCTAAAACATATAAAGAACGGTTGCTGGAATTGGGTATGCCTAGTTTGATGAAAAGAAGGACAAGGGGAGACATGATAACAGTGTTCCAATATCTAAGGGGCGGCCACAAAGAAGAGGGATGCAATCTATTCTCCAAAGCAGGG
>QLTV01002009.1:246747-260388 GCA_003457575.1 Thermophis baileyi
ACAGGGGTCGCCGCACGCGTTAGCCCGCCATCTTGGTGCCACCGTCCCTTGCAGGGGTGAAATGCTCCAGGTTCGGCCGTGCCTGAGGGTCGCAGGACAGCCGGTAGCTACAGAAGCGGGAGCCTTTGCCCCCCCGCCCGGACACCGCCATTTGGGTTCTTTTACCCTCTGCGCATGCGCCAAGCATTCTGCACATACGCAGAGGGTAAAAGAACCCAAATGGCGGCGTCTGGGCAGGTGGGCGAAGTCTCCCGCTTCTGTCGCTACCGGCTGTCCGGCGACCCGCAGGCACGGCTGAACCGGGAGCATTTCACCCCTGCAGTGACGGTGGCACCAAGATGGCGGGCTAACGCGTGCGGTGACCCCTGTGAAATGGTCGTTCGACCCCCAAAGGGGTCGCAACCCACAGGTTGAGAACCGCTGCACTAGACCAAACTGGCTCTATATTTTGCTAGGGTCCCAGGAACGCCACCTGGGGTACTTGTATAGCCCGCTTGCATGATCAAATTACCAACCTGTGTTTGAGCCTTTTCCTTGAGGGTTGGTTCCAGTTAAACTATGTAATAGAATTCTTTATTGGCCAAGTGTGATTGGACACACAAGGAATTTGTCTTCGGTGCCTATGCTCTCAGTGTACATAAAAAGACAAGATACATTCGTCAAGAATCATAAGGTACAACACTTAATGATTGTCATAGGGTACAAGTAAGCAATCAGGAAACAATCAGTATTAATATAAATCATAAGGATACAAGCAACAAGTTACAGTCCTACAGTCATAAGTGGGAGGAGATGGGTGATAGGAACAATGAGAAGACTAATAGTAATAGTTATGAAGCCTTAGTAAATAGTTTGACAGTTGTGAGGGAATTATTTGTTTAGCAGAGTGATGGCATTTGGGATAAAACTGTTCTTGTGTCTAGTTGTTCTGATGTGCAGTGCTCTATAGCACCGTTTTGAGGGTAGGAGTTGAAACAATTTATGTCCAGGATGCGAGGGGTCAGTAAATATTTTCACGGCCCTCTTTTTGACTCGTGCAGTGTACAGGTCCTCAATGGAAGGCAGGTTGGCAGTAATTGTTTTTTCTGCAGTTCTGATTATCCGTTGAAGTCTGTGTCTGTCTTGTTGGGTTGCAGAACCAAACCACACAGTTATAGAGGTGCAGATGACAGACTCAATAATTCCTCTGTAGAACTGTATCAGCAGCTCCTTGGGCAGTTTGAGCTTCCTGAGTTGGCGCAGAAAGAACATTCTTTGTTGTGCTTTTTTGATGACATTTTTGATGTTAGGTGTCCATTTTAGGTCTTAATATGATAGAACCTAGAAATTTGAAGGTCTCTACTGTTGATACTGTGTTGTCTAGTATTGTAAGAGATGGTAGAATGGGAGGGTTTCTCCTAAAGTCTACCACCATTTCTACAGTTTTGAGTGTGTTCAGTTCCAGATTGTTCCAGTTGCACCATGAAGCTAGTTGTTCAACCTCCTGTCTGTATGTGGTTTCATCGTTGACTCGAATGAGACCAATCACTGTTGTGTCATCTGCGAACTTCAGTAGCTTAACAGATGGATTGTTTGAGATGCAGTCATTGGTAGATAGAGAGAAGAGAAGTGGTGAGAGCACACAGCCTTGTGGGGCCCCTGTGATAATTGTACAGGTATCTGAGGTGATTTTTCCAATCTTCACCCGTTAGGAAGCTTGTGATCCACTTATAAGTGTGTTCAGGTACCGCTAGCTGATTTAGTTTAGTTAGAAGAATGTCCAGTATGCTGGTATTGAATGTAAGACCATGGAAGGCAGGAAAAAGAAGGGAGATGTAATTATTCATACATTCTTCAATTCTTGGTCAAAGATGATGGATTTAAAATTGCAACACTGCGTGGCTTGCAGTGATACAGTCCAAATAATTGACTTTTCAACCTACAATAAATATTCTTCTTGGTGTCACCTTCTGATTGCTCCATAATTAACACAAGGGAGATACTGGTCTAACTGTGTATGACAGATAGTTATTTAAAGCCCTTTCTGCTGTATACATTAACATTTTCTCCGTCTCTTGTTTTAAAAATCACTTTCGAGTTGTTGAGAGAAAAATCAAATCCGGTGCCAGCTTCTGATGGCAATATTACTTCTTCTGATAGCATTCATTAAAAAGTTGATTGTTGTTTTGCTTTGTTTGCCAGAAGCAGACAAATTCTTTCACTGCAACATAATTTGACAGATGTTAAGACAGAGACAGCTCGCACACAATTCTGTACACACAGAACCAGACAGACGTGGTGCCGTTCTCCCTGCACAATTTTCATTTCAAATTTTATGTGCCACAAAGCACCTTCTAGAAGAGGGGTGTCCAACCTTGATTACTTTAAGACCTGTGATGACTTAGATGAGGGAATAGAAGGGGAATTTACCAAATTTGCGGATGATACTAAGCTGGCAGGAATAGCCAACACCCTAGATCAGGAGTGTCAAACTCAAGGCCCGTGGGCCAGATCCGGTCCATGGGGTGCTTATATCTGGCCCACGGGGCTGTCCTGGAAACAGCAAAGGACCAGTCCGCGGTGCCTCTGCCAGCGAAAATGGAGCTTGGGAGGGCCATGTGTGGCCCTCCCAGGCTCTGTTTTTGGCCACAATGCCCTCCTGCAGCCCTCTGCCAGTGAAAATGTGCAGGGGGGGCGAGCTCCATTTTTGCTGACAGGGGACTGCATGGATCCCCCAGCTCCGCCCAGGCCACCACAGGTGCCCCTGACACGAGTGATGTCGAGCTGGCCACACCCACCCTGGCCATGCTCACCCAGCCCCCCAAGGTCAAATATAATCCTGATGCAGCCCTCAATGAAATCGAGTTTGACACCCGTGCCCTAGAAGATAGGCTCAAGATCCAGATGGATCTGGACAGACTTGAACACTGCGCCCTATCTAACAAAATGAAATTCAATGTAGAGAAAAGTAAAGTCTTACACTTAGGTAAGAAAAACCAAAAGGACACATATAGACTGGGTGAAACCAGGCTTAATAGCAGTAACTGTGAGAGGGATCTTGGAATCCTAGTGGACAACCAATTAAATATGAGCCAACAGTGTGTGGCGGCATTCAAAAAAGCCAATGCGATCCTAAGTTGCGTTAACAGAGGGATACAATCAAGATCAAGTGAGGTACTAATATCACTCTATAAAGCCTTAGTAAGACCACACCTAGATTACTGCATCCAGTTTTGGTCACCCCACTATAAAAAAGATGTTGAGACTCTAGAAAGAGTGAACAGAAGAGCAACCAGGATGATTAGGGGACTGGAGGCTAAAAGATACGATGAACGGTTGCAGGAACTGGGCATAGCTAGTCTAGTGAAGAGAAGGACCAGGGGAGACATGATAGCAGCGTTCCAATATCTGAGGGGCTGCCACAGAGAGGAAAGGGTCAAGCTATTCTCCAAGGCACCTGAAATGGATGGAAACTGATCAAGGAGAGATTCAACCTGGAAATAAGGAGACATTTTCTGACAGTGAGAGCAATCAACCAATGGAACAGAAGTTGCCTTCGGAAGTTGTGGGAGCTTCATCACTGGAAGCTTTCGAGAAGAGGCTGGACTGCCATCTGTCAGAAATGGTGTAGCATCTGCTTGGGCGAGGGGGTGGACTAGATGACCTACAAGGTCCCTTCCAACTCTGTTAATCTGTATCTATCTGTGGACTTCAACTCCCAGAATTCCCCCAGCCAGCATGAAGTTACAACGGCACTGAATAAAGTGACTTATGACCATTTTTCAAACTTACGACTGTTGCAGTATCTCCATGATCACGTGATCAACATTTGGATGCTTGTTAACTAGTTCCTATTCATGACGGTTGCAGCATCCCGGGGTCATGTGATTGCCATTTGCGACCTACCCAGACTGCTTCCGACAAGCAAAGTCAGCCGGGGAAGTTGGATTCCTTTAACAGCTGCATGATTTGCTTAACAACCATGACCAAAAGTTCATAAAAGTGGACCTTAACAAGTGCCTTGCTTAGCAATGGAAATTCTGGTCCCAATTGTCGTCATAAGTCGAGGATTACCTGTATATGGCAGAGCTCAGGCAAAGAATTTTAACATGGTTATTTTATATCTTAATTTAAACATGTTGGGAGGGGGCATGATAATGGTTAAAGATGCTGAGCTTGTCAGCTGGAAAGCCGACAGTCCGGATTCGAGCTCTGTGCGATGGGGTGAGCTCCCGTTCCTTGCTCCAGCTCCTGCCCACCTAGGAGTTTGAAAGCATGCAAATGCGAGTAGATAAATAGGTACCATTTTGGTGGGAAGGTAGCAGCGTTCTGTGCACCTCGGCATATAGTCATGCTGACCACATGACCATGGAAGAGTCTTCGGACAACGCTGGATCCCTTGGCTAAGAAACGGAGATGAACAGCACCCCCTAGAGTCAGACATGACTAGATAGGGCAGAGGTCGGCAACCCGCGGCTCTGGAGCCGCATGTGGCTCTTTCATCCCTCTGCTGCGGCTCCCTGTCACCGGTTGGCTCCACAATTGATAGGGCTTTCAGTTAGGACAGGTAGAGGAAAAAGGTTGCAGCGCTAGGAAGAGACTCTATGGTGGGGGAACCGGTTGGCTCCAGAATTGAACAGGGGGTTTCCAGTTATGACCTTTGTGGCTCTTTGAGTGTTTAAGGTTGCCGACCCCTGAGATAGGGGAAACCTTTACCTTTTACCTAGCAGTGTTTATTATTCCTCTTTCCTGCATTTCTATCTTTGCAAATCATCTTTGTTTCCACCCTGGGCACAGTTACATACATAGCATTATGTAAAAGGTGTGGTTTTTGTTTGTTCATGTTAGTTAATAGCCTCACCCTTCTTCTTTTTTTCTCCCTTTGCATCTTGGCATAGAACTGGATTGGATTATGCTCAGAGCAACCCTTCTGAAATCCTGGATCTTTGCCAGGGATTTCCAGACTGGGCTTCCAAACTCCCTTTAAGTAGTCTCTATGCACCTCTAGTAAAAGTTAATGCTCCAATTACCTGGAAGCAGCTGTATCTGGGAAGGAGGGGAATAATTTAACTCTCGTGCTAAGGCAGGTCTTCAAGTCAAGGCGGGCTTAAAATCTTTTCTAAGATATCTCTGCGCTATTATTTTCCAAGCGCGCCCATCATTTGATGTCCTGCTTTAATTCTGGAAATATATAAAAATGGATGTGTGTGTGTATGTATGTATGTTCCAGCATAACTCTGGAACGCCTCGAGCAATTTCAACGAAACTTGGTACACAGATGACTTACCCTCTGGAAACAAATACTGTGGGGGTAAGACACCCCTAGCACTCTTCGGGGTGTGTGTCTGTGTGTGTGTGTTCCAGCATAACTCTGGAACACCTGGGCCATTAAGGAGAGCGAGTGCGGCGTCCTAGAGCACCAATTGTTTGTGGCGTCGCTTCCTTCGCAGCTTCCTCTGGAAAGCCACCTGGGCTGTTAAGGAGAGCGAGTGCGGCATCCTAGAGCGGCAATTGTTTGTGATGTCACATCCTTTGCCAGGCGCCCCCCTGGTGGATTTGGGGCAAAGTGCCAGGATCGTAGAAAGGGCGGAAAAGAGGAGCGCATGGGAGGGGGAAGGGAGAGGGCAGGGATGATGGGCATGGGAGTAGGGGGAAGAAACGCCCCTCTCAATGGCTCCCTGTCAGACAAACGCTTCGACATCTATAAATACCCAGGGAACGTCGGGTTATCAGCTAGTTCTGGATAAAATGTAAATAATTCCAACCGTCCGTTCAGCTGTACTTTGAAGTAGGATGTCTTTAGATCTCTGTGCAGGCTACTTGATAGCTAACCCAGGTTTGATAGTGCATATATTACAGAGCAAATTGTTTGGTTCTTTAATGGCCATCAAATGGTGATGTTGAGGGTGGGGAGGTGGGTTCAGGGGTGAAATGCTACCAGTTCGGCCCGGTACGGGAGTACCGGTAGCAGCGCCCGCCGGTGGTTTGGAGAACCAGTAGCGACGGTAGTGCGAGGCTCCGCCCAGCCGCCCGGACGTCGCCATTTTCTTGTTTTTTATCCTCTGTGCATGCGCAAGGCATTCTGTGCATACGCAGAGGGTGAAAAAGCCCATGCGCGAACGGAGTGCAGGTCAAAAAGCGAGGAGCGAGTGCTTCCGAACCAGTAGGGAAGGTAAGTAGATTTCACCTCTGGGTGGGTTGGCTAAAAATCAGTGTCTTTTCTTCTAAAGCTTTAAAAACTGTGTTTGTGATGTGTTTGGCACCTGTCCCACCTCTTTAGGATTCCTTTTACTATAGTTAAGGCCATTGGTGAAATGGCACACAATTGTGTATGTTTAAAACAAGCTTTAGTGCCATTGAGAGCAATGGGAATTCCCAATTTTGGTCATAAATCAAGAACTACCTGTATTCTCTGTCTTAGCCATAAGTTGAGGATTACCTGTATTCTCTATCTTTTTCCCCATTTATATCAATTATGCTGTACATTTTTACAGTAAGCAACAGTGGGCAACTTTTTGGAAAGATGTACGAACGAGTTAGCGAAAGAAATGGCAAACGAAAGATAAGAAAAAAGCCTGTTAAACTTCATTGTTAAATGAATCGCACGGCCGTTAAGCGGATCCCATTTCCCCCATTGGCTTTGCATGTTGGAAACTACCTAGGTCATAAAAGGCCATCACAGGCCCCTGGGGTAGTGCATCGGTTGCAAATACAGTACATGCCAGTTGTAAGCGCCCGAATTTTGATCATGTGATCATACGATGCTGCGACGGTCGTAAGTGTGAGGATCTTCCAGTATCCCATAGACATGATCTCTCAGAAAACTTTGGTTAAGAAAAACTGCATCTACGCAATCAAATCCCTGCCCCCAGATAGATGGATCAATTGGCTTGGCTTAACTCCCCAGAGTTTTTTTTTAAAACCCCATCTGTCTTCCTTTATGAAGAAATTGGAATTCACATTTCTACAATATGACCGAATTTCTTCCAGTTTCGGCAATTTATGGAATTAAGGAGAAACTTCCTAACAGTGAGGACGATTAAGCAGTGGAACAGCTTGCCTTCAGAAGTTGTGAGTGCTTCATCACTGGGGGTTTTCAAGAAGAGATTGAAAGCACCGCCCTGCGCATGCACGCATGACCCCCCCCCGCTCCCCCATTTCCCAACTTCCGGTGGGCCCTGTAGGCCCGTTTTTCGCCCTCCCCAGGCTCCAGAGGCTTTCTTGGAGCCTGGGGAGGGTGAAAATGCCCTCCCCACCCCCCTGGAGGCCCTCTGGAGGCTGAAAACGCCCTCCCAGAGCCTCCGCGCGAGCCAAAAATCAGCTGGGCGGCACGCACATGTGCGGTGGAGCTGAGCTAGGGCAACAGCTCGCGTGCCGGCAGATATGGCTCCACGTGCCACCTGTGGCACGCATGCCATAGGTTCGCCATCATGGGTATAAGGTCTCCTGCTTGAGAAGAGGGTTGGACTTGAAGACCTCCAAGGTCCCTTCCAGATCTATTCTGATTAAACGTGTACTCTTTAATGTGTTCTTCACTAAAAATGAATCAATCAGTATTGATTACACCAGTGTTTTTCAACCTTAGCAGCTTGAAGATGTGTGGACTTCAACTCCCAGAATTCCCCAGCCAGCATAACAACACAGGCATGGGGACTGGTATAGCCTAGCTGGCTGGGGAATTCTGGGAGTTGAAGTCCACACATCTTCAAGCTGTCTAGGTTGAGAAACACTGGATTATACTGTAGGAAGCCTCCCCAGAATAAAATATTCTTTATTCTTAATATTAAAAAGAGGCAGAATAGAATATTTGCCCTGAAGGAAGAAGTGGAGAGATATCTTCTTACAGGCAGAAAGCAACCTCAGTCTTCCAGCTGTAGGAAAACAGCCTCAAGCATGAAGAGGCCAGGCTTTAGGAGATTTTGTATCAATTCAGAAAGATCAGGCCACTCTATTCATACGCAAAGAGAGAACAGAAACTCCAAATAAGCAACACAATTAGGCAAGCCAAAGCTGACAAGATTAGCTCATACAAACACCTAGGATTTGCATTTCCCCTAGAGCCAGCCATGAGCCCTACATGACCCCATAGGAATCTGGCAACAGCCATTAGGATATTAAAGGACATGTTCTTATATTGGAACAGGCATCTCAATCACGAGGCCCCAGAGAATGTATAAAAGCCCACCTACTCTCTACCCCATTTTGTCAGCCACCCCAGAAACATGCTGCTGTCACTGAAGTTTCTGGCTACTAAATAAACAGAGACCTCCTTTCCAAAATGCAGCCTGCCTCCATTTCATTTTCAGTGTCTTTCTCCTGCCTTGGAACTGGACCAGATTTTTCTTCCAACATTACCATTTTTAATAGGTTTAATATTCCCCGTGTTCATTTTACTACCTTTCTTGGAATCGCTTTGAATTCTGCATCTAATAATTGGCTTTAATTCCATTCGCGCTGCTCTTACAACATTTCCCCGCGTTTTCCCCTCGCTTTAACGACTTTTATGTCTGTCTTGTGTCCTGAAAATTGTTAGAACCAGAATGTACATCGTGACACTTGCCAAAACAGGACAAGCACAAGGTGAGATGTTTTCAGAGCTTTGAATTATGTCTGCTGTCAATAATGTCCAGAGGGATCTAGTGTGTATTTACTTGAACAAATGTCCCATCGTAATACAGCAATGTGAAATTTATCCTTTTTTTTTTTAACAAAGAGAATTATAGCTAGTCTTTGCTCTCTTGTGATAACCGAAAGCTGCAGTGCGTGGCATTCAGGTTGTCATAAAATCATAGGGGTGGATGGGACCTTGGAGGTCTTCTAGTCCAACCCCCTTGACTAACCACCTCTATTGGGACCAGAATTTCTGTAACTAGGCAATGCGGTTATTATGTTTAATGGGATAACAGAGTTGGAAGGGACCTTGGAGGTCTTCTAGTCCACCTGCTTAGGCAGGAAACTCTATACTATTTCAGACAAATGGTTGTCCAATCTCTTCTTAAAAACTTCCAGTGCTGGAGCACCCACAACTTCTGGAGGCAAGTCATTCCACTGATTAATTGTTCTGTCATGAAATTTCTCCTTAGTTCTAGCTGGCTTCTCTCCTTTATTAGTTTCCATCCATTGTTTGTTGTCCTGCGTTCAAGTGCTTTGGAAAATAGGTGGACCCTCCCTCTTCTTTGTGGCACTCAAATACTGGAAGACTGCTATCATGTCACCCCTGGTCCTTCTTTTCATCAAACTAGACATACCCAATTCCAGCTACCTTTCTACGCATGTTTTAGCCTCCAGCCCCCTAATCCTCTTTGTTGCTCTTCTCTGCATGCTTTCTAGAGTCTCAACATCTTTTTTACAGTGTGGTGACCAAAACTTGATGCAATATTCCAATTACCAAGGCCACTTTATAATGCCTCGGTAAGACCACACTTGGAATATTCCATCTTTGTTCGCACCAAGCCACACCTGGTTCCCTGCTTGGCAAATCACTACATTTGTAAGAGGGAGGGGGAGCAGCAGGCTTTCTGGGTTGCTCCCAACTCTGTTTTCTGCTATGATTTCTTCCTTTGAAAGAAATTTTGCTGGCTTGGCATTTTTCAAAGGCCTCCGTTGCTTCCTTACTGTGCGAAAGAATGTTAAAATTCACACCTACACTTTGGGGCTGTGAGTAGAACAGGTTGAATTCATACATAATCTCTTGGACTCCTGCTGTTCCTGCTCCAGTTGTTATTTTATCACATCAAAGTTCCCAACAGTTTTAAGACGGACACCTGAGCTAAATTTCATCATTAAAAGCTGAGAAAGTAGGGTAGGGGTCTGTCTTTAGTGTCCCAGTGTCCAATCCAGCCTATTTTATCTCCGGAGCAAAACGATCAAAGAAATGTGTTTGAATATTAGTAGCTCAGGTTGGTAGTTAGGCTGTTGGTTTGAGCTCCGAGCTTGGCAGTTTGGTTGCAAACATTTTGTCACCATTCGTGGAGACATCGTCAGTGTGCTTTGAATTGTGCTCGTCGGTCAGAACACAGGTCTTTAGATACCTTTTTTTAATGAGATGCAAATTAGTCTGAATGTTGTTTGTTCAGATATTTCTGAGTCATGGTCTGATTTCAGACTGTTTGACCAGCTGGCTGTTGTTGCTGGGCGATAGTTAATTACCGTCTGTTATTCTATTCTATTCTTTCCCCAAACAACCTGTAATTGCACAATTTCTTGAATTCTAGATTATTATTTTTTTGCCACATACAGGCAGTCCTTGCTTACTGACAGTCTTGTTTAGTGACTGCTCAAAGTTACAAGAGTGTAAAGTCCAACTCTGCATCCAGTCCTCGCATTTACAACTGTGACCATCCTGTGGTTAGGTGATTGCCATTTGTGTGCTTCGCAACTGGCTTGCAACAATCAGAGTCAATGGAAAAAAACAGAAGTGAAATTGCAAGTCACGGTCATGTGATGTTTCGCTTAACGACCAGGGTGATTCGCTTAACAACCAAATGGGAAGTGACTGTTGCAAGTCTGTTGCCGTCATGTAATTTTCTGCGTAGCAGCCGTAATGTAGTTGCCTAAACTAAGACTCCCTGGACACTCCAAATCCGAAGTATCGTAGAGTATACGGTATACCGTATTTTTTGGAGTATAAGACGCACCTTTCCCTTGGGGGAGGAAAACAAGGGGGAAAAATCTGCCCCTGCCTCCCAGCAATTTGCCTCCGAGCAAACAGCAAACTGTACAGATGATATACACTGTTTGCTGTGTATTTCTGTGCATGTGTGCCTGACCCATAGAAATAGCAAAGAATTGGAGAAATGTACATTATGGCAGTATATTAATGCCAGAAAGAGTTCTTAAATGTAGTCACACTAACTCCGTTGTGAAAAACGGGGCACGCAGAGGGTTTGGGAGGCCTGCTGGGGGAACGCAAAAACACCCCCGGTTTTGTGAAAAACGGCCCGTTTTTTACAAAAACGGCATTTTTGCCTTCCCCCAGCCCCCAGAAGCACTCTGCAGGCCTCCCAAACCCTCTGTGCGCCCCATTTTTTGCAAAAATTGGTGAAAAACTGGCCCATTTTTACAAAAAACGGGGTGCACAGAGGGTTTGGGAGGCCTGCAGAGTGCTCCTGGGGGCCAGGGAGGACAAAAACTTTTTTTTCTTACTTACCTCTTCGAAATCTTGGTGCGTCTTATACACCGGTGCGTCTTAAAGTCCGAAAAATGTGGTACTTAAAAGAAAATAAAGCTTCACAGGTACAGTCTGAACATTAGGTAATAAAGCAGATCTTTCACTGAAAACAAAGCTTTTGTACATAATAAGCACTGGATTACAAACTGGGTTATTTTCAGATTTCTTTGTTTCGGAGGAGAAAAGAAAAATCCATAAAACAAAGGAAGACAGCATATATATATATATATATATATATATATATATATAGATATATATACATATACATATACATATACATATACATATACATATACATATGCATATGCATATGCATATGCATATGCATATGCATATGCATGCACCTGCACCTGCACATGCACATGCACATGCACATGCACATGCACATGCACACACAGCTCAACTGCAACTTGAGCTGTGTGCGCATGCTATATATATTTCCCTTTGTCTTCTCTACTCCTGGGAAGATTTTACATTTCTCTGACAACTGCTTTGAAATGTTCCTTCTGTTGCCACCAAGGCAACAGTGTGTCAACAAATCGGCAATGATTTAGAAGACGTCAAACAAAATTCAGCACCCTGACATCATTTCCAAACATCACCGCGGCAGCTCGATAAAGATGGACACTGCTGGTCTACTCTCTTAAATTTAACATCTCCCCCTTCCCTGCCTTTCTCTAAAAAAAGAGGATTGCAGCATTCAGTGACAGGAAGAATGAGGGGGGGAAATAGTGAATTTGGGGGGGTCTCTAGAAAAGAATGGGAAGAAAATTCTCCCGGGTCTTGTAAAATCACAACATGTTTCATAACAGAAGTTCAATCATTGCAAAATGCTCAGTTGTGAAACTCTTAATGTGATGCTGAATAATGGAATTGCTTGAAAAGTAGGTGCGTGTACACATACTCATATTTATGAATGAAAATGTTTTGGTGGAAATTCCAATTAATACTAAGGAACAGGCAAGAGAAGGATAGATCCAGAGGTGGTATTCAGCCGGTTCGGACCGGTTCAGGCGAACCGGTAGTAGCGACCTGCGGGCCACCCACTCCGGCACTATGCCGTCCTATTTAGGCACGTTTTCAAGCCGCGCGCATGCGTGCAAGCCGCGCATGCGAGCAAAGTGCATGTGTGGAAGGGGCACGCACGAGCGAAACATGTGCGCGCGCTCTCACATTTGCGAACCAGTAGGGAAAGTAAGTGAATACCACCCCAGATCGATCATTGTCTACCTTCTCAGGTAGAGCAGACAGGAAACACAACAAGGTAAACTAAGTCTACTTTCTTGTAAGGCTACATTAAAAGAACCTTGCAAGTCTGAAAGCCCAAATCTCCCACTCTCTCTTTTTATTGTCTGAGAAGAAGGAGCTGTGGTGGCACAGCGGTTAGAATGCAGTATTGCAAGCTGACTCTGCCAACTGCCAGCAGTTCGATTATCACCAGGCTCAAGGTTGACTCAGCCTTCCATCTTTCTGAGGTTGGTAAAGTGAGGACCCAGATTGTTGGAGGCAAGATCTGTGGTGGGATTCAAAAAATTTTTACTACCGGTTCTGTGGGCGTGGCTTGGTGGGCGTGGCTTGGTGGGCATGACAGGGGAAGGATACTGCAAAATCTCCATTCCCTCCCCACTCCAGGGGAAGGATACTGCAAAATCCCCATTTCCTCCCGATCAGCTGGGACTCGGGAGGCAGAGAATAGATGGGGTCGGGGCCAGTCAGAGGGGGTATTTACCGGTTCTCCGAACTACTCAAAATTTCTGCTACCGGTTCTCCAGAACTGGTCAGAACCTGCTGAAACCCACCTCTGGGCAAGATGCTGACTCTGTAAACAGCTTAGAGAGGGCTGTAAAGCACTGTGAAGTGATATATAAGTCTAAATGCTATTGCTATAAGTTAAAGCATGAGAAGGCTCCAGAATATTTTTTGGACAGCAAAGGTGACTAACAAGCAACCACTGGAGCACATAACATCAGACATGTCACTGGAAGGCAAAAATCACAAAACTGTGTCTCACTTATTTTGGCCATGTCATGTGGGGGAATTCACTGGAGAAAGCAATTATGTCCGGAAGAATTAGCCGTAAAAGGAAACCAGGCCATCAAAGAACTCTGTGGCTGGACACCATCAAAGCTGACACCAGCCAAAGCATAGAACAACTCAAAGAAATACGACAAGATTGGAAGATGTGGAAAGACCTGGCCCATAGAATCACCAAGAGTCAGACATAACTGAATGGATAGCATCATCATCATGAAGTTAGGTGACATTTTGTTTCTAAATTTCTTTCTCTGCCCCTTGCTCAATTCTGAGTCCCTCCTCTTTTAATCTGATTATTCCCCAGGCAGCATCTCTTCCCCCCTCCCTTTCCAAGGTCATTCTCACATCCCATTTAACAAATAGAGCATTAGAAATATCTTTACCACACAATTACCATGGAATGTCAGTCATTCAGGCCTAGCTGATCACAGTTTAAACCAGAAATATATATATATATA
>QLTV01002009.1:268111-278352 GCA_003457575.1 Thermophis baileyi
GGGAGGGAGGGAGGGAGAGATTTTGGATGTTTTTTATAAGGAAGAAAAACCATGGGAAACAAATTTGTCCTGTGTGGCAGACTCTAAGAGGAATAATATTTCCCCTTTCTCTTCTTCTGAGAAATATTCAACACGGGCAGGGTCAGAGATGGTGCTAAAGCTCTCCAATGAAATTTGCTTCTCACTTCTATTAGATCCCAGTCCAGCTTTGAAGGAACATCCTAGTGGCATCTAATGGCAGGAATTGGCGAGGAGCGGATTCCCCATCATCATCATCATGTTGCAAACGTGGACTGTGAAACTTCAGAAGCATTTCCTGCTTTGCATGCTTGAAATCAGCCATAACTTAGTCGAACAATACCTACGGATGAAGCTCATGTGGTGCCACTTAGAGAGGAGAATTCTGCATGAATCCCATTCCGCAGAAATTGTGGATATCCCTGGAAAACCTGATGACTTCCCAGGGTTTCGGGGTTCCAATTTATGTGGATTAGCAAACATTATTTTGATCGCCAGAGAGCTGGCTCGGAAATGCCAAAAAAAGGCAACAGAGAGAGGGAGAGTATTAAAAAGGCTAGAAAACCCTCCCAGTTATTAACGGTATATAATGGCTGTGAAGTTTAGCTGCCTGGAGTTTTGCTCATGTGGGGACTATTTTGTGAAAACTGTGCAAATGAAGGTGTACAGCTTTATGAAGTTGCCAGTCGTACATTTCTCCCTGGTGAGATGCCGTAGCGGCATTCAACGCGTTTGCTTCTACACAATGCCGTAGCTCAAAGCACAGTTTAGTATTTGCAGAATAACGTTATTGTGTTGCTCCGAATGAAGCAAAATCGAAGTTGGCGGTACAGATCAGGGGTGGGTTCTAACTTACCTCGCTGCCGGTTCGCTTCCTCCCACGCCACGTGGCTGCGCGTGCATTGCAGGCCACATGGCCGCACCGTGTGGGCATGCGCATGCTTTGCACGCGTGCACGCACATGCGCAGTGGCAAAAATTCGGAAAAAAATCCAAAAAAAACTTTAAAGCCAAAAACAAGATGGCGGTGCATGCACAGTGCCGGGGACTCGGCTTCTGCACATGCGCAGAAGAGAAAAAAAATAGTAAAAAATTCCCAAAAAGATTTTTTTTTAAAAAAAAAATCCCCCCCAAAAAAAGATGGCGGTGTCCACGGACCGGCACCAACAGAACTGGATCCGTGCCGTTACCAGCGGTTTGAACGCACCTCTGGTACAGATCAGAGGTGGGTTCCTACCCGTTCTAACCAGTTCTTTAGAACCGTTAGTAACTCCGTGATGACATCACAGAGCCGCTTCTGTCGGTGTCTCTGTGGGTGCCGCCATCTTGGATTTTGTTTCTGCACATGCGCAGAAGCTAATTTTTTTGATTGCTGTGTGTGTGCGCACACGCGAAGCAACCCTGAGTGAACCAGCAGCAAAAGGATCCAGAACCCACTCCTGGTACAGATAGTCCTCGACTTACAACGGTTCGTTCAGTGACCATTCGAACTTACAACAGCACTGAAAAGAGTGACTTAGGATTTTTATACCTACCACTGTTGCAACATCTGCCAAATGTTGGAAATGTAATCAGACACTGGGCTCTTACTACCATATGTTGTGGACATGCTCAAAAGCAAACAAAAAAAAATTGGACGAAAATAAGTAAATTGACCCAGATAATATACTGTTTACTAAGCACTTACACACACACACACACACACACACACACACACACACATAGAGGATCGTTTTTTATACCTACGACTGTTGCAACAACCCCAAGATCACGTGAGCCCCTCCTTCCTGCAATTCTGGACTACATGTGGCCACAAAGGGGGATTATGAGTGTCAAGATGATTACCACAACCATGTAGTCCAAACCCTGACGTGTGTGTGTGTGTGTGTGTGTGTGTGTGTGTAAATGGGCATGGGACTTCAATTACACAGCTATAGTTACCACCATGACTGTTTCTCCCTGGATACTGTAGGAAGCCCCCCCCCCATCCCCAGAGAATGAAATATTTTTGGGAATATTAAAAAGAGGCAGGTGTCAGTGTTCCAAGTAATGCACCCATTGAAAGCAGAACTCTGAGGCAGGTAGATTCCTCAAAGAACAATTTATTGGATACATCATATTGGCACAACTGGTGAAAACCGACTGTGAAAGTTCCCGCAGTTTTCACCTAATTAAAAAAGAAAGTTCCCCCTTCCCTCTCAGGTCATCAGTCACATTGTCCAATGATGGTGCTAGCAGGTTGCTTGGATACTCCACTCCTCTTCTCAGCCACCTGTTGGAATGACCTTGGTTCCTACAACAAACCTTTTTATTTTGATGGCAAAGCCGAGCTATTTAAATTTCCACCCTCCCTTTCTCTACCTCCATTTTGTGGCAACCATGAAGGCTCAAAGATGGCCTCAGCCAGGTTTGCTTCAGGGTTGACAGCAGAATATTATACTTCCCCAACGGAGAAATGGAGAAAACATGTTCTTAAAGGCAACTCCGGGCTTCCTGCATAGCAAAACAGCCTCCAGCAGATGCCTGAAGTCTTTAGAGATGGATATTTTGTGCCTATTAAGAAATCCAGGCCAGCCTATTCTCAAACAAAACACCTTCGCCTCCAGCGATGGTTTTAAAATTTACATCCCCCCCCCGCAAATCAGAAGTGGGTTCCTCCCAGTTCAGACCGGTTTGCCCGAACCGGTAGCAACATGCTGGTGATGTCACGATGATGTCACGGAACCAGTTCTGTTGGTGCTGGTCCGTGGGCGCCGCCATCTTTTTTATTTTTTTATTATTTTTTTATTTTTTTTATTTATTCCGGGTTTTTTTCTTCTTCTGCGCATGCACAGAAGCCGAGTTCCTGGCACTGCGCAGGTGTCGCCATCTTGTTTTTGGCTTTTGGGGGGGTGTTCTGATTTTTTAGGGGGGGATTTTTTCCCGGGGTTTTTTTTTTCTTCTGCGCATGCGCAGAAGCCGAGTTTCCGGCACTGCGCATGCGTCGCCATCTTGTTTTCGGCTCTTTTTTTAAAAAAAAAATTTGGATTTTTCGGTAGTGTGCATGCACGCACCCACGAGGTGCAGTCACGCGGCACGGGAGGAAGCGAACCGGCAGCGAGGTAAGTTAGAACCCACCCCTGCCGCAAATTCTAAGAACAGGACATGACCTTTAGGACATAATAGGATTAACCCACCACCATTAGAATAGCAAAAGACACCAGATTCACTATATTGCACAACCCCCTGCAGCATCTCAGAACCCTATAAAAATCCATGTATTCATCAAACCAATTTGTCAGCTGTCCCAGAACTACATGCTGTTGTCAGTTCTGCTCATCAATAAACAGAGTCCTTCTTTCCAATCAATCTCCATTTTTTTTCCCAGTGTCTTTCTGCTAGCTTGGAACCGGATCGGATTTTTCTTCCTACAATACCACTGTACCCAAAGCCTAAAACACCACAGTGGCAAAAATATGAAGATTCTAATAGTATCTCTGTTTTGTTCGAATAGTTATAGCTTGCTGGTAGTCTGGTTATTTCTGACATTTCAATTTGTTCCAAGAAAGAGGCCGTGTAGGAGGTTTAACTTTAACATTTTGTAACTCAGTGAAAGAGAAGCGTGCAAGTGTGTGTGACTTGAAAGAAACTAATTTCTGCAAAGAAGAAAAGGTTTGGGTTAAATCCACACGGTATCAGAAATTTATCAGAGATTTAACACTCTGAGTAATCTTTAAAAGCCTTTATGGTGTCAACAAAGACTTGTTCTGGTTCTAGAAAGTTTTTGAATTGTAGATTTCAGAGATCCTGTAGCAGAAAACAGACAGGATTTATTTTAAGGTGTTTTAGTATTTTCAGCTGCTTTACAGGAAAAAAGAAATGAAAATTCATTGTCTTAGATTGGTATGTATTCTATTCTGACTTTAGTAGCAAGGTCCTACTACATGCAACCACCAGATGGCAGCAAAGGGTTAGAGGGATATTTTTTTTGTATTTTTGTATCTCTGCTGTTATCTAGTGGTTGTTCAAATGTCTGCTGCCCAAATATGATTGACTTAATCTACAATTACCCATTCAGTGTTGGAAATAGGAAAGATCATTTCAAAAGTAATTGTTAGATCTCTGTCCCACTTTTCTTCCAAATTATAAAATACATTACATCCTCTTTCAGTGTTATGCCTGAAACAATAGGGATATTAATGTACCTTTTGTTATTGGAATTTTCAAAAAAGGTATATATTTCATTCTTTTACAAGATTTTGTTGCATCCCCGTCCAGTGGACGTGGCAGTATAGATAGTCCTCGACTTACAACAGTTCATTTAGTGACCGTTCGAAGTTATAACGGCACTGAAAGAAATGACTTATGACCATTTTTCACACGTAATGACCATTGCAGCATCCCCAAGGTCACGTGATTTACATTTGGATGCTTGTCAACCAGTTCATATTTATGACAGTTACAGTGTCCCGGGGTCAGGTGATCATCTTTTGCGACCTTTTGACAAGCAAAGTCAATGGGGAAGCCAGATTCACTTAACAACCGTGTGACTAATTTAGCAATGATTCACTTAACCAAGGTGGTGAGAAAAATCGTAAAATGGGGCAAAACTCACCAAACAAATTTCTCACTTAGCAACATAAATCCTGGGCTTAATTGTGGTCATAAGCTGAGGACTATCTGTACCTAGGGGACAAAAAAACAGAAGAGAAAGAACTGGAGAAACCACAAAATACAAAGACCAGCAAATTAAAGTAAAACAACTGCAGCAAAAGAATGCAATGATGGTACCAAGAGTAAATGCAGCCTTGGGCGCAATCCCAAAACATCTGGAGCATCACTTGAACACCATCAGCATTGACAAAATCCCCATTAGTTAATTGCAAAAGGCTGTTGTGGCCCGCCAGCGACCCGTGCAGCTGGTTGCGGACTCCGACAGTGAAGAGGCTGTGGTGGTGATGCGCCGGCGGCCTCTGCAGCTGGTACCCAAGTCGGACAGTGAGGAGGTTAGTGGGGACTCGGTGCCAGAGGCAGAGATGCAGCCAGGGCCTGCAGAACCTCCAGAAGCTCCCATCACTGATGAGGAAGAAGAGGCGGAGCCTATTCTGAATGCACGGGCACGCATAGCTGTCAAGAGGCAAGAATGGTTACTCAGGAGGAGGTCTCCGCAGGAGTAAGGCTTTGGGCTAATTGGCCATGCCCTTAGCCTATTTAAGTAGTGACCACACTCAACCACATTGCAGGAAACAACTCCGTTCAATCCACGTATTGCTTTGGTTTTCCTGTTCAGCTCTTGATTCAAATCGGCATTACTTTTCCTGTTCATAGTTCTGGGCCAGTCAAGTCTGATCGGCCTTTGTTTTATCTCGTGACTTTTTCCTGCACATTTATTTCTGGGAGTTTTGCCAACTACCGTCAGAACTGCTCTTATCTGCAAGCTTGTTTATTCAGAAGTGAGACAATTATCTCTTGAACTCTTGCTGGCTGTTAATGAAGTTGAATTAACAGCCGGTGTTCAAAAAAAGACTGCTTTAAATGTATTTTAAACATTTTAAATATTTAAATATTTTAAACATTTAGTAGACAACCAGCTAAACATGAGCCAGCAGTGTGCAGCGGCAGCCAAAAAAGCCAATACAATCCTAAGCTGCATTAATAGAGGGATACAATCTAGGACTAGGGAGGTACTAATACCACTCTATAAAGCCTTAGTTAGACCACACCTAGAATACTGCATCCAGTTTTGGTCACCACACTACAAAAAAGACGTTGAGACTCTAGAGAAAGTGCAGAGGAGAGCAACCAGGATGATTAGGGGACTGGAAACTATAACATACGAAGAGCGGTTGCAAGAACTGGGCATGGCCAGTCTAGCGAAGAGAAGGACCAGAGGCCAATACTTGAGGGGCTACCACAGAGAGGAGGGGGTCAGGCTGTTTTCCAAGGCACCAGAAGGCCAGACAAGGAATAATGGATGGAAACTGACCAAGGAGAGATTCAACTTGGAGATAAGGAAAAACTTTCTGACAGTGAGAGCGATCAACCAGTGGAACAGCTTGCCTACGGAGGTTGTGAGAGCTCCAACACTTGAGACTTTCAAGAGGAGATTGGACTGCCATTTGTCTGAAATGGTGTAGGGACTCCTGCTTGAGCAGGGTGTTGGACTAGATGACCTACAAGGTCCCTTCCAACTCTATTAATCTGTATCTGTATCTGTATATTTTTGTTTAAAACGGCTACTAAGACGTTCATTAGTAGACCTTCAGCAGTAAACCAAAAGTGTGTTCAGAGTTTGTGTGTGTTGCATTCTTGGTGGCTTGTAGCTGGGGCAGAACAAAAGCAGCTTGACTCAGAACAGCTTACATCCTGTGACAATCTGTCTAACACAGGGGTGTCAAACTTGATTTCATTGAGGGCCGCATCAGGATTGTGTTTGACCTTGGGGGCTGGGGTGGGCATGGTCAGGGTGGGCGTGGCCAGGGTGGGCATGGCCAGCTCAACATCACTCATGTGGGGGGCGCCTGTGGTGGCTCAAGCGGTCTGCCAGCAAAAACGGGCTCCCGAGCTCTGTTTTCGGCTGCAACGGCCTCCTGCAACCTTCTGCCTCCTGAGCTCCATTCTCGCTGGCAGAGGCAACATGGGCCAGTCCTTCGCTGTTTCCATGGCGGCCCCGCGGGCCATATCCAGCCCACGGGCCTTGAGTTTGACACCCGTGGTCTAACACCATCAAACTTCCACATCTGCCTACTCTAGGTCTTTGGGAAAGAGTTGATAGGTGGATAAAAGTGCCAAATCCAGTCTAAACATCTGTCTGACTGTGTGACTAACCATAACAAAAATCTAGAGTTATAAACAGAAAGAGTTTTACATTCAGTCTAGATTGTTACAGTCGCTTCTACAATGATTCAACTAATGACTAGCAGCTTGGCAGACACAAGCCCAAATTTCATAACGTTAATCAGGGGGACAATTAAAGGTTAAGCAATTAGGGTTACACAGAGAAAAGTCCCTCTTTTGCTTACCTAACAATATTCGCTTAATTAACAGCTCCAGGAACAAACAACCTTTCTAACACAATTACATGAAATGTGCTTGGCTACACAGAAGTCGCCTAGCAGGTGTCCTGAAAGTAGCTGGCAGATCAGGTATTGAAAGCCGTAGGTAAGATTGGAAACATTCACCTGGTCACCTGTAGTGAATGAGACTCCAGTAACACCTGAACTTAGCTCCAATTTGACCAGGATCTTTATCCATGGGGGGCGGGGGGGGGGAGCTCAGCTTGTCAGTTAGAAAGCTGACAACCCCGGTTTGAGGCCAGACTGTGTGTGATGGGTGGGCCATGTATGAATCAAGATCATGTGAATACCACTTTATAATGCCTTGGTAAGGCCACACCAAGTGCCTGCCTCCAGTTTTGCTCGCCATGATGTTTTAAAAAAAAGATGTTAAGAGTGCAGAGAAGAGCAACAAAGATGATTAGGGGACTGGAGGCTAAAACATATGAAGAACAGTTGCAGGGATTGGGTATGTCTAATTAATGAAAAAAGGGATAGGGATGACATGATAGCAGTGTTCCAATATTAGAGGGGTTGCCTCAAAGAAGAGGGAGTCAACCTGTTTTCTAAAGCACCTGAAGGCAGGACAAGAAGGATGGAAACTGATCAAGGAGAGAAGCAACCTAGAACTAAGGAGAAATTTCCTGATGGTGAGAACAATTCATCAGTGGAACGACTTGCCTCCAGAAGTTGTAGTTGCTCCATCACTGGAAGTTTTGAAGAAGAAATTGGACAACCATTTGTCTGGAATGACACAGGGTCTCCTGCCTGAGCAGGGGGTTGGACTAGAAGACCTCCAAGGCCCCTCCCAACACTGTTATTCTGTTATATGCCATACACTAACTAACTAACTAACTAACTAACTAACTAACTAACTAACTAACTAACTAAATCAATCAATCAATCAATCAATCAATCAATCAATCAATCTTCCTTAAAAAGAAATGGGAGAATACTTTTAACCCAATTCAGATTCAAGAACATCATTTTTCCTTAATTCTCTTTCAAAGTGATCAAACCGGTCAGTCCTAGAAGAGATCAACCCTGACTGTTCTTTAGAAGGCCAGATCCTGAAGATGAAACTCAAATACTTTGGCCACCTAATGAGAAGGAAGGACTGGAGAAGTACGAACTGGAGGAGGGGAAAAAGCGAGGGCAAAATAAGGGCAAAAGAAGAAGGGGATGACAGAGAATGAGGTGGCTGGATGGAGTCACTGAAGCAGTCGGCGTGAGATTAAATGGACTCCGGGGGATGGTAGAGGACAGGAAGGCCTGGAGGAATGTTGCTGGGGGTTCGCAGGGGTTCGGTAGAACCTCTAGCTAAGATTCTGTGCAGTATGGAGAACCCCCAAATCCCACTCCTGGCTGGCCCCGCCCCGCCCCTCCCAGGAGTCCCCATGCAACCTGTTTTGATGCAGGTAAGTGGAGGGCACACACGGAGGCTTGGGGAGGGTGAAAAATGGGCCTACCAGAAGTTCAGGAAGAGGGCCTCTGGAGCCTAGGGAGGCCATTTTCACCCTCCCAGAGGCTTGAGGTAAGCCTCCGGAGCCCGGGGAGCAGCGGTGGGTTGCTCCCGGTTCAGACCGGTTCTTAGAACCGGTAACGGTGGTGGTGGGAGGCTCCGCCCACCCACCCGGGATGCTTCTGCGCATGCTCAGAAGCGTCATGCGCGCGCGCAACCATGCACACGAACTGGTAGCAACGGGTTTTAGAACCCACTACTGCCGGGGATGGCAAAAACGCCTCCCCCCTCCACCGTGGTGCAGGAGGCCGACTAGGCCACGCCCACCATGGCCACGCCCACCCAGGAACCAGGCAGAGAACCCCTTGCTAAAATTTTTGAAGCTCACCCCTGAACGTTGTCCATGGGGTCGCGATGGGTCGGACATGACTTCGCGAGTAACAACAACAACGATCAGAACCCAACTGGCTGATGATTACTTCTTCCTGGCTGCTTTCACTTTGTAGACATGGATCATAGTTGGACCATTTAAGAATGGGCATGTAGGCAAGGCCCGTTTAAAATTTACAATGCTCATAAGATAAATTAAAAGCACCATCGATGGTTTGTTAGTTTGGTTTCGGGCTGGAAAAAAACAACACCCCTTCCTTTCTCCTTCGATCTTCTTCCCTGGAAAGAGAAAAAATTTAGCTCAGCTACAATGTTAACAAAACAAAGTTCCTTAAATACGGTGTTCTATTAATAGTGTTTTTCTTTCATTAAGGTTTTCAATTTACATGGCTCTTTCTTGCTTTTCACGCCATTTGAAGGTCCTTTTCTCTCCCCCTCCCCCTATAATCATTATGGTTCTGATTTCACTTTGCAATGTTTTAATCCAATTTTTTTTTCCAGTAAACAAGTGTTCTCTGTGTATCTGGGTAATGAGCTATGAGCAGAAGTTATTTCTGATTAGTCAAGCTAATTTTGGGGCTAGGACAAAAGGAAGGAAGGATAGGAAACAGTGATAATGGCAGTAGTCAATCCAGATATATTGTTAGATGACGAAATGGAATAGAAGACTTCTGCCATTTTATTATTTTATTTTATTTTATTTTATTTTATTATTTTATTTATTTTATTATTTTATTTTATTATTTTATTATTATTTTATTTTATTTATTATTTTATTTTATTTTATTTTATTTTATTATTTTATTTTATTATTTTATTTTATTTTATTATTTTATTATTTTATTTTGTTTTGTTTTATTTTATTTTATTATTTGTTTTTATGATGTTGGAATAAGAAATACACCAAGAAGAAGAGGAAGGCTAGGAAAGTGCTCAATAAAGTTGTTGAAATCCTGAAAAAGATAAGATTTTTTTTTTAAAACAAAGGCAATACATGAAATGGTATGTGAATATGATGAAAGCAAGGATGGTTTATAAGGATAGAAAGTTATGGAAAGGTATTGTGAGCTGGTATAAAGTAGTTTTAGCTATTTTTCTTTTCTTTTTCTTATATCTTGCATTTAATTTCTGCATTTAATAAAAAAAGACTATTTTTATTCCTTTTCTGTATTCTTCAGAATGTCATTTATCTGAAAGGGAATAAAGTGATGGGTTCTTATGTAATATGTTAAACTTACCATCTTGTATGAATGTTTAAGCTTGGATTTTGATTAGTTTCAACATTCAATTAATGTCTGCATTAGTGGCAGATTTTTTTAAAACAATGTATTATTGGTG
>QLTV01002009.1:296232-309609 GCA_003457575.1 Thermophis baileyi
CTATGTGCATTATAGAAAGGAAACAGCAGCCAATAGAAAAAATGATAGAGGTTGGCAGATCAATGCAATGCAATGCAATGCAATGCAATGCAATGCAATGCAATGCAATACAATACAATACAATACAATACAATACAATACAATACAATATAATAATACAATACAATACAATACAATACAATACAATACAATACAATACAATACAATACAATACAATACAATACAATACAATACAATACAATACAATACAATACAATACAATACAATACAATACAATGCAATGCAATACAATTGTATCTCACGGGAGAACCGTTTACGCTATTACTAGTAGAAAATAGTAGGAAGAAGGTGTGTTAGATATGTTTGCTGCCTTAAGTTATTTGTAAAAATAAATAAATAAAAACCTAATACTTCTTCCTTGACTTATTTTCCCCTGTAACAAGAACCTTGTGGGGTGGGGTGGGCTGAGGGAAAATAACTGGCCCAAAGTCACCCAACCAGCTTTTATTCCTAAAATGGAACTAGAACTCACCATCTCCTGGTGATTGACCCAAAGTCATCTAGCTGGATTTCATGCCTAAGGTGGGACTAGAACTCTCAGTCACCTGGTGATTGGCCCAAAGTCATCCAGCTGGCTGCCATGGCTAAGGCAGGACTAGAACTCACCATCTCTAGTGACTGGCCCAAAGTCACCCAGCCAGCTTTCCTGCCTAAGGCGGGACTAGAACTCACCGTCTCCTGGTGATTGGCCCAAATTCACCCTTGGGTGATTTTCAACATGGCTATTCCCTGCTCATTGGATTTATGCTGATCCTCAGATTTCTTCCTTGCTACTCCAAATTCACAGCAAGGATTGCTGGTTTGGATGAAGAACACCAATCCTGATTAAGATTTAGAAACGTGGACACGTGGCCTACATCAAGTCTCACTCGATGGAAGGAACACCTGATCTGTATTAATTCTGGGTTCAACACGGTGCCTTCCTTGCATTGCAGATCCATCAAATATTGACTTCCTACTGTTTGTGCGAAGTTTGCTTCAATTGCATCAGATTTTCCCCCCACATTGTGGAGAATAGGAGGGCCCGACATGCAGAGATGTTTTTTAATAATACATCTGTGAGGCATATCGATGCAAAAATAAAACACTTTCATCATTTAGTTATGAAACAAATGCATCTAGAATTTTGAACAGGTGAGGAGGATAAATTGTATTTTCCCATGAATAACAGGTTAGGAGATTTTTATTTTTATTTTTTATCCATGGGATCAGAGGGTATCGGTTCCCACCAAATGCAGAAGCCCAAAAAGCATTTTATAGATTTTTTGGTAATCTGTGCTGATGTTCTACCTGTTACAGGACATTTCCAGGAAAATAGAAACGCAGCAGGAGGAACGACATCAAAACGAAGGAAAGTGTAACAGAAACAAAGATAAAAGATGGTGGGTTTTTTTCTGCCGGTCAATAAAACCTTAACCATGTTCTAATAGAAAAAAAGATGTTCATGAATTGTAAAATATCAGGAACTCATCTGCTGTAACATTAAAACAAATCAGGTCATTGCCTCTTGTGATATAGTTTTGGAAGTATTTGTGATTATTTTTCTTCTCCTTTTTTATGGTGAGACAGGGATATGGGAAAATGTTTCCTAAATGGGAAAAACAGTCCCCCTCTCCCTCCCTCTCCTTCTCCCTCCTCTCTCTCCCTCTCCCCCTCTCCCCCTTTCTTCCTCTCCTCTCCTCTCTTCCTTTCTTTCCCTTTTCTTTCCCATTTCTCTCCCTCCCTTCCTCTCCTCCTTTCTCTCTCTCCCTCTCTCTCACCCTCTCTCTCTGTCTCTCCCTGTCTCTCTCGCTCTGCCCACTCCCTCCCTCCCTCTCTCCCCCTCTCCCTCTTTTCCTCTCTCTCTCTCTGTTTCTCTGTCTCTCCCTCTGCCTCCCTCCCCCTCTCTCTCCCCCCTCTCTCTGCCCCTCTCTCCCCCTCTTCCTCTCTCTTTGTCTCCCTCGTTCTTTCTCCCTCCCCCTCTCTCCCTCTCTCTCTCTCTCCCCCCTCTCACACACACAAACACACATACACACAAACATACAAATGCATGCACACACTCTCTCCTTCCAATTTGGGACATTTTCGGGAGGGGGGTAGACTGGAAAATCTATTTTTTTCTGCTTCAGGCAAGTTTCCTAGTTGTATATTTTTTCCTCAGGTATCTGTTCTAAAAAAAACCTGACAAGCCAAAAATACATTTTAATTACATATTATTTCATTGCCTGATGCCCAAGGGTTGCTTCAAATATTCCAATGAAAATATTTTGTTTTTCCTTCAAACTTTCCGTTAATTTAAATGTAATCTTGAAACCTCGTGAGAAATTGGTGAGTCCAAAGATTTTTGTAGGCTACAGTACAGTAGGGTAGTCCGTGAGAAGGGGAGGGGATTAAAAAAAGTCAAGATGTTGTTTGCAACCGTATGGTTAAACCCATGACCCTTTTTTTTTTAGGAGAAACAAGTATTGGAGGAGATCTATGCGAACCTACAGAGGGGAGCTGCTAAATCTGTCAGCTCAACTAAGTAAATTACTCCCTGAAATCAACTCCAAAGGAGGCTAAAACTACTTTTGTTGATTGATTGATTGATTGATTGATTGGATTGATTGATAAATAGAAATGTATAAAAACATCTAAGACAACTCATCTTCCAATTCACCTGAAAATAAAAAGAGGAGAGTAAATATATTCAGACTTCCAAGATTCTGTTGCTACATTCTTTCTAACAAAAATAGTTTTAAGTCTATGTGGTGTCTGTTTCTTGGTCTGGTCTCCTTGGTAGGGCCGACATCATTGGCTTTTAAGACTAGGCCAAATTCATACCAGTTGGGGAAGAACTTGGAGGTCTCTCTAGGGGCTGCCACAAAGAAGAGCAGGTCAACCTAGTTCCCATAGCACCAGAAGGCAAGAGAAGAAACAATGGATGGGAACTAATCCAGGAGAGAAGCAACCTAGAACTAAGGAGGGATTTCCTGAACAATTAAATCAATAGAACAGCCTGCCTTCAGAAGTTGTGGGTGCTCCATCACTGGAGGCATTTAAGACTGGACAGCCACTCATCTATAAAAGTGTAGGGTCTCCTGTTTGAGCAAGGGGTTGGATTAGAAGACCTCCAAGGTCCCTTTCACCTCTATTCTGTTAAGTTTATGTGTATCAAAATCACAGAGTTGGAAGGGACCTTCGAGGTCTTCTAGTCCAACCCCCTCAGACAAGTGGTTGTCCAGTCTCTTCTTAACCTGGGAATCTTCAGATCTGGCTTTCCTATGCTGTAACCGATGAGCTTTAGTAAAAGTATACCTTTCTCTGCAAATGGGAATCGAGGGTCTTTCTTCCCTAAATGTCTAAGCTGGGACAGGCCTGACATTGGGTCTCCTATTCCTAAATGTGTTTCCATTTTGAACCAAACAATGATCTCTTGGTTTTTAAAACGCTGGGCAAGCAAATTTGCTGAGCAAGCAAATTGTGTCATCGGTGAAGACTATCAGAGTTTGTTGCAGAAACATAAATCCAGAAAGCACACACAGGCAGACTGATGTAGCAGGATTGATTTAAATAAGAAACTTCTTTATATACAAGAATAACAGATGAGTATCTACAATACCAGTAGCAGAGTTCTTCTTTAACGTAGCAGCAGTTACAGGCAAACACACAGGCAGGAGAGAACAGTTAGTTTCATTTCAGCAGTTCAGAGTGGACAAAGGTACAGAGTGGGCTGAGCCACGCCCAGCCTTCTAGCTCCAGTTTCGATTCTCTGCACAGACTCAGATGTGTTTAGCTCCCATTGGCTGACTTAGTTGCTATGCCTGTTCATTGGCTGACCTTGTTACCATTGGCTCTCCCAGTTCATGAATAATCTGACAAAGACAATAGACTGAGTCTACCTTCAGCAAGGTGTAAGGAAGAGCTGGTGGAAACCTCAAAGTCTAAGCATTCATTGTCATCATCTGGGGCAGCAGCCAATGTGAACCTTGTTGACTTCCAGCCATTTCATGGAAATCTCTCATGAGGCCCTTCACTGCAAAGCATCTCCTCTTTCTTAAACAGCTTTGGTTTTTGCCTGTCAAACGACCTGAGGTGTCATGGCTGCAGGGTCTGGACAGAGGTGGGTTCCTCCCGGTTCGGACCGGTTTGCCCAAACCGGTAGCAAACCGCTGGTGATGTCACAGATCCAGTTCGGTTGGTGCTGGTCCATGGACGCCGCCATCTCTTTTTTTTGGAATTTATTTATTTATTTATTTTTTGGGGGGGGGAAATATTTTTTGGAATTTTTTACTATTATTTTTATTCTGCACATGCGCAGAAGCCGAATCCCCAGCACGCAGAGTGCATGCGTTGCCATCTTGTTTTCAGCTTTTTTGGGGGGGGTATTTTTTTTTGCACTGCGCATGCGCATGCGCACGTGTGCAAAGCACGCGCACGCCCATGAGGCACAGCCACGCGGCGCGGGAGGAAGCGAACCGGCAGCGAGATAAGTTAGAACCCACCCCTGGTCTAGGATGGTTTTTGAATGCAATGGGAAAAAATGAATTAGAATGTCAAAAGCTTAATTGTGAATCAAAAGTGAATATTCTCTTGCTCAGAATATTAATTCCGGTTGGCGATTCCTCCCCCCCCCTTTCAATTGCTCCCCAGGATATCTTGATTTTATACTGGCAACGATCATTAGCGACTCATTGCACTTGATCGAGTTTACGCCTTGACTCTGAACTGCGTGTTTAGCGTAAAACACATTGCAGTGTGAGCAATGGAACCAGATGCCTTTTTACTGTTTATAAAGTTTTGTTAGTGGAGACCTCCTGCTAAATTAGCACTTCCTTCGGGCTTTGAGAAGGGAACCTTGATCTTTCTCCCTGCCCTCTCCTTTTGGATATGCAGGTCCAAGTTTGTCAGCAATTTTTTTCAGTTCAAAACTGCAGTAGAGAAAAGTCATGTGGAGTTCACTGTGGCTTGTAGGTACAAACAACTAAATATTAGGCACTGAAGATCAATGTTGTTTAGCCCAAATGTAGGAAGCATCTGGGTTTTTTGTATCTTCTTCTTCTTCTTCTTCTTCTTCTTCTTCTTCTTCTTCTTCTTCTTCTTCTTCTTCTTCTTCTTCTTCTTCTTCTTCTTCTTCTTCTTCTTCTTCTTCGTCTTCTTCTTCTTCTTCTTCTTCTTCTTCTTCATCTTCTTCTTCTTCTTCTTCCTCTTATTCTTATTCTTCTTCTTCTTCTTCTTCTCCTTCTTTTTCTTCTTCTTCTTTTTNCTTCTTCTTCTTCTTCTTCTTCCTCTTCTTATTCTTCTTCTTCTTCGTCTTCTTCTTCTTCTTCTTCTTCCTCTTCTTCTTCTTCTTCTTCTTCTTCTTCTTCTTCTTCTTCATCTTCTTCTTCTTCTTCATCTTCATCTTCATCTTCTTCATCTTCCTTTTACTCTTCCTTTTACTTTTCTTCTTGCTCTTCTTCTTCTTCCTCTTCTTCCTCTTCTTCTTCTTCTTCTTCTTCTTCTTCTTCTTCTTCTTCTTCATCTTCATCTTCATCTTCTTCATCTTCCTTTTACTTTTACTCCTCTTCTTTACTCTTCTTCCTTTTACTCTTCTTGCTCTTCTTCTTCTTCTTCTTCTTCTTCTTCTTCTTCTTCTTCTTCTGCTTCTGCTTCTGCTTCTGCTTCTTCTTCTTCCTCCTCCTCCTCCTCCTCCTCCTCTTCTTCTCCTCCTCCTCCTCTTCCTCCTTCTTCTTCTTCATCTTCCTTTTACTTTTACTCCTCTTCTTCTTACTCTTCTTTCTTTTACTCTTCCTTTTACTCTTCTTCTTCTTGCTCTTCTTCTTCTTCTTCTTCCTCCTCCTCCTCCTCCTCCTCTTCCTCTTCCTCTTCCTCTTCCTCTTCCTCTTCCTCTTCCTCTTCCTCTTCCTCTTTGCCTTAACCATTACCCCAAATTGGCTCACACTTTTATTATGAGCTTATAGTAACAGAATCTTGCTAGTCTGAATACAAGTTAGGCCCTAAGTACCAAGAATGACACATGGAATTACTTATGAGTAGTTTCCTTTCTTGTTCTTTCCCCATAGACTGAATCTCAACTTTAAGATATGTGCACATCAACTCTCAGATTTCCCCAGTCAGCATGCTTTCAGTAGACTTCAATTCTCATCATGCTGTTTGGGAAATTCTGGGAGTTGATGTCCACAAATTGCCAAGGTTGAAAAACACTGACTTATAAAGGGGAATATATGTAATTTAGGGTTGAAATGAGGGGTCGTTGGTGCTCTCTGAGCTTGGTTGTTTTCTTGCAGATGTTTCATTACCAAGCTAGGTAACATCATCCATACTAGAAGGGAGTGGGGTTTGCTCCCTTTTATATACAGTAGCTTGCCCTGCCAGTGTTGGTGAGGGTGTGGTTTTTCCCCCTGGTAGTTCCTTGATTAAGGTATGGTTTTCCACTTGATTGTTTGTCTGGTGTCAATCCCTGCTTATCTGGGAGTTGGTTCCTGGAAAGGTTGCGTTCTGGTCTTTTTGTTTCCTTCTTAGCTTTATATTGTCTCTTTTGAATGATTTGTAAATTGTCTCTTTTGAATGGTGTGTAGAAGTAAATGTTGTTTACCTCTAAGTCTCTATTGATGGCTGAAATTTATTCTGAATGACTGAATACCTCTATTGATGGCTGAATAAAAGAGAACAAACACAGTATTTTCTATTGGCTGGTTTGTTCTTCAATTCATCATGCTGTAAAGTGTTTTTCTCTAGATTTCGGACTGAATAGAAAATTGTGATTTAGGGACGGTTTCATTTTTGTGCTTTTTCATTGTAGATCATTGTATTGGGCTGGTATTTAATGCGGTAGTTTTGTTAGCATTGTCTACTAACACAATTCACCTGGGCTGATTTTCGATGTTAAGCAGGGTTGGATCTAATCATTACTTTGAGTGGAAATGATCAGGAAATCCGACCACTATAATTTAAAAATAGTTTGGAAAAAGACATCAAATCACTGTAGAATTTTTGCCAAGAATAATTGCTTCATTGAATTGCCTTTTATGCTTTGTCATGTTTTATTCTGGTTTACTTTCCTGGGTTCTTGTTGTTTTAATTATATGCTACCCCAAGTTTTTTTTTTTTAAGGGCAGCTATATAAATGGATTATATAAATAAACAGACCTATAAACCGACATGATGTCATCAAGAATGAAGGTCAACTTTGAAGACCTAATCTTTAAAACCCATTCTCCAAGCTAGCCAAGATTTACTAAGGTTTTTGTTTTCTTGGCAGAATTGTGTAAATGACAAGAATAACATTGGATTATGAGCCGCCGCAGCGCAGTGGTTAGAGTGCAGTACTGCAGGCTACTTCTGCTGACTGCCGCCTGCCTGCAATTTGACAGTTCAAATCTCACCAGGCTCAAGGTTGACTCAGCCTTCCATCCTTCTGAGGTGGGTAAAATGAGGACCCAAATTGTTGGGGGTAATACATTACCTGACTCTGTAGTTTCTTCCCCAAACCCCCAAAACTTTAAGCTTAGACTGTCTACTGTTGACCTCACCCCATTCCTAAGAGGTCTGTAAGGGGCGTGCATAAGCGCACCAGCGTGCCTACCATCCCTGTCCTAATTTCGTGCTCGTAAAATATCATGTACTCATAACCATACTTGTACTTCTTCTTATTATTATTTTTTTCACAATCATGTTTATACTTTATCTGTAATCATATACACATTTGACTAAATAAATAAATAAATAAACAAATAAACAAACAAATAAATAAATAAATAAATAAATAAATAAATAAATAGGCTGACTCTGTAAACCACTTAGAGAGGGGTATAAAAGCACTGTAAAGCGGTATATAAGTCTAAGTGCTATTATGCTTGCACTTATAGAATAGAATATTCTTTATTGGCCAAGTGTGATTGGACACACAAGGAATTTGTCTCCGGTGCATAAGCTCTCAGTGTACATACAAGCTAGACATATAAGGCTAAAACATATAAAGAACGGTCGCTGGAATTGGGTACGTCTAATTTAATGAAAAGAAGGACCAGGGGTGATATGATAGCAGTCTTCCAATATCTCAGGGGCTGCCACAAAAAAGAGGGGGTCAACCTATTCTCCAAAGCACCTGAAGGCAGGACAAGAAGCAATGGGTGGAAACTCATCAAGGAGAGAACAACTTAGAACTAAGGAGAAAATTCCTGACCGTTAGAACAATTAACCAGTGGAACAGCTTGCCTCCAGAAGTTGTGAATGCTCCAACACTGGGAGTTTTTAAGAAGAGATTGGATAACCATTTGTCTGAAATGGTAGAGGGTTTCCTGCCTGAGCAGGGGGTTAGACTAGAAGACCTCCAAGGTCGCTTCCGGCTCTGTTATGCTGTGAGTACTCATAAAGCCATTCCTAGATTGGAGTTTTGCAGTGATCTCTTAAAGTGGGTGTTCTTTCTAAACTTGAGCTGCTAATTTCTGAAAGAAATAGAAGAGAATAGAATTCTTTATCGGCCAAGTGTGATTGGACACACAAGAAATTTGTCTCTGGTGCACAAGCTCTCCGCCTGTACATACCAGCAACAAGTGATAAATCATTATCACGATCATAAAATAGAATCCTCATAAATCATAAGACATAACGCTCAGTGGTGACCATTGCGGCATCCTTAAAGTCAGATGAACATCATTTGTGACCTTCCCAGCCAGATTCTAAAAAGCAGAGGTAATAGGGAAGCTGGATTCTCTTAATAACTGCAGCAAAATAGGTTTTAGAGTCCGGTCCGGTGACTCTAAATTAAGGCTTCCCTTAACAAGTTCACTGCTTAATGATAAATTTTCCTATTTCAATCGGCATCATAAGTTGACGACTACCTATAGACAATTTCACCCAATAGCAAATGCATATTGTGATAAATGCAAAAAAAAAAAAAAAAAAGTAAGGAAAATAAAGATTACATTTGCGCAGTGGTAAAACGCCAACATTGATGTTGGAATTTGGACTGACTGGAATAAAAGTTGTCCCAGAATAAAATCAGGATCTGGAGAAAGAAAATGCAAAGTGTTTTTTTTTTCTTTTAGAAACTGTCTCTTTTTTCCTTCCCATTTGGAAAATGCATTTCTAATCAGCTTTTCTAAAAGATTTGAAGTCCATCGAAGAGCGGTCCTCTCCGAATGAGCAATGTGAAATATTAATGGCATGTTTGCTTGCCTTTCACATCATTTATTTCCGTTAAATGCTTGGGTGTCTGTATACAGTCATCAAATATTCAGAAGTTGTTTAGGAAAATGGTAATTAGTAGGAAATAGAAGCTGCTATTTACACTCTCGGATTAATGTTTGCTGGTGGGTATTCGGAGAACAATACAGCAGCCGCATGTCTGATTTCTCCCTTTATTATATGAAAAAGAAGATGGGAAGACTCAAGTCTGCTCATATCAAGTTCTGTAACTAGTTACCGGAGGATTCTTTCCAAGGGCAAGGTTATAACAACCACAAATTAATGTCCTTCAAGTAGATCCCCAACGCCTTTCTGAAGGATTCCCGTGTCACATGGATGCCCATTGGTTTCTGATTCTGGCATTCTTCACAACTGCTCCCAGTTAAGAATACAGTGGCATTTCTTTTACAGCTTTGATCTTTTTTAAGGGTGCTTCCTGCTTTGGATGAAATCCGGGATGCAAAGGAGGATGGAGTAGATCAGGGGTGTCAAACTCAGAGCCGAGGTGGCGCAGTGGTTAGAGTGCAGCACTGCAGGCTACTTCAAGCTGACGGCTAGCTGCAGTTCGGCGGTTCAAATCTCACCGGCTCAAGGTTGGACTCAGCCTTCCATCCTTCCAAGGTGGGTAAAATGAGGACCCAGATTGTTGGGGGCAATAGGCTGACTCTGTGAACCGCTTAGAGAGGGCTGTAAAGCACTGTAAAGCGGTATATAAGTCTAAGTGCTATTGCTATTGCTAAACTCAAGGCCCGGGGGCTGGATCCGGCCCACAGGGTGCTTAGATCGGAGATCGGCAGAGCCACCCTGGAAATAAGCGGTGCTTCTGCCAGTGAAAATGGAGCGGCCCTCCCGAGCTCTGTTTTCACTGGCAGAGGATTTCAGGAGGCCGTTGCAGCTGAAAACGGAGCTCGGGAGCCCGTTTTCACTGGCAAAGCACTCGGGCCAGCAGAAAAGGAGCTCCCCGAGGGCTGCAGGAGGCCATCATGGCCGAAAACGAGGCCCGGGGAGGCCGTACGCACCCCCGATCTCCATTTTCACTGGCACAGGGCTGCAGGAGGCCGTCACAGCTGAAAATGGACCTCGGGAGCCCATTTTCGCTGGTAGAGTGCTCGGCCTACCACAGGTGCCCCCGACATGAGTGACGTCAAGCTGGGCACACCCACCCTGGCCACACCCACCCTGGCCCCCAAGGTCAAACACAACCCTGAATGCGGCCCTCAATGAAATCGAGTTTGACACCCCTGGAGTAGATTTTACAGCACCTACCTAATCCTCTCCTTTCATCTTCAGCCTTCATGAACTTTGGTCCTAGAACACAGGTTCTACAAGTCGAAACAGGTGCGTTAAAGTGCATTATGACCATTTTTCACACTTATGACCATTGCTGCATCCCCATGGTCACATGATTTATATTTGGATGCCTGACAACTGACTCACATTTGTGATGGTTGCGGTATCCCAGGGTCACTTGATCCCCTTTTGCGACCTTCTGGAAGGCAAAGTCAATGGGGGAAGGCAGATTCACTTCACAACCGTGTTACTAACTTAACAACTGCAGTGATTCACTTAACAAATGTGCCAAGAGAAGTCGTAAAACTTAACAAATTTCTCACTTAACAACATAAATTTGGGGCTCAATTGTGGTCGTAAGCCGAGGACTACCTGTAACCAGTTTGTTAACAGAGAGTTTTGAAAAGTTTGATTTTGTTTTGTTTTAGTATTACTATTCTTCTTGCTAACTATTTTGTCACTAATATAATATAGAGAAGACAGGTCAATAATTTGTAAGTAGATTTATTAGTTTAAAAATTTGGGTGGGGGGCTGTTTCGCAAGGAGTGGGAAGCAATCCTGTAGTAACATATGAATCCATATTCAATTAGGGGGGAGAATATGTGTGTTGGTTTATTTGTTTTTTGATGCACTTTTTTTTCTTTTTTTAATATTTTGATTTTTGTGTTGGTTTTCTTGTCTTTTTTTTTTTGGATGTTTTTGGAGTTTTGTATTTTAACTTTGTCTTGAATAAATTAATATATATCATCTTCTTTTAATGACCCCATAATCCCTTGCGGGGTGGAGTCTGGGCAACTGAATGGAGGTAGCTGAGTGTTTACTGGCCGGATGCCTTTCCTGTTGCCAATGCGGAGTTTTGTTCAGCAGATATATTCTCATCGTGTCCAGAGAGAGAAATATCTGCCCCTACCTAGGATCGAACTCACAGCCTCCTAATTGTGAGGTGAGAGCTCCACCTCTAGGCCACCGCACCACTCAAATAAATAAATAAATAAATAAATAAATAAATAAATAAATAAATAAATAAATAAATAAATAAATAAATAAATAAATAAATAAATAAATAAATAAATAAATAAATAAATAAATAAATAAATAAATGACAAAAAATCACTATGCAATGGCAAGAACCATTTTCAAATAAATGACAAAAAATCACTTTGCAATTAGCAGCTTGCTCTTATTATCAGCCTGCGGCCCATTTTAGAGTTTCCGAAGCTGAATTTCTCAAGGAGATGCCTAGATGTTTCCTCTGTATTTGGGCTTGTTTATCCTTAAGGAGTGCATTATGGGTATGCCTGATGGGGAATATGGCAATATTACTTTTTTGTTTCTATGACTAACAGCTAAGCAGGGTCAGAATTGCAAAGGAGTTGGATGAGAGACAAATAAGAAGTTCTCTAGGCTTAATTGGAAAGTCAAATCAACCTCCATAAAAAAGACAATGGAGAATCTTCTAGGCACTGTTGCCAAGGGAACTACATAAACCTAGAAAAGGGGCAGGAGTGGGTTCTAACTTACCTCACCACCGGTTCGCTTCCTCCCGTGCCGCGTGGGCGCGCGTGCGTTGCGCCCCGCACGGCCATGCCGCACAGCCACGCACGTGCTTTGTGCGCACACATGCACATGCGCAGTGCCGAAAACCCAGCTTCTGCGCATGCGCAGAAGCAAAAAACAAAATGGCTGCACCTATGGTGCCACAGAGAGACCCAGTTCGTGGGCATGGCCAGCCGGCCATCGCTCCCGGTTCGGCGAGCGGGGGCAAATTCCCGCTACCGGTTCTATAGATCCGGTCCGAATTGGGAGAAACCCACCTCTGAACAGGGGTCCAACCTTGGCAACTTTAAGACTTGTGGACTTCAGTTCCCAGAATTCTGGCTGAGGAATTCTGGGAACTGAAGTCCACAAGTCTTAAAGTTGCCAAGGTTGGAGACCCCTGACCTAGAAGGTTATGGGGTGGGTTAACCTGACTGACTGATTTCATATTATCTGAGGAAGAGGAGAATGTCTTGTCTGGTCATCTCTAAACAAAAAAAAAAAAAAAAAAACCAGGGCTTTGCTTTTAAACCAGGAAATATCTCAGTCACAAAATATCTCGGTCAGACTGGATTCAGAACCATTTGCCTTACCATGGATTCTGCCCCATATCATTTCCTATGTTAGTTTAGTTGCTGTTGGTGGGGATGGAAGATCTTTAACCCAACCTGTCTTTGCACGTCTACGGAGGATCGCCAAGGCACTTATTCCAGTCTTGCACACAACTGAACCAGTCCTACCTTAAGAACTAATACTTTGAGTTTGCGCTATTAGAGGCATAACTACCATGGGATTGTGGGGTCCTTGGTGCTCTCTGAGCTTTATTGTTCCCTTGCAGATGTTTCATTACCCAGCTAGGTAACATCATAAGTGCCAGAAGGGAGTTGGGTTTGCTCTGTCTGGCTTCCCCATTGACTTTGCTTGTCAGAAGTTTGCAAAAGGGGATCACATGACCCTGGGACACTGCAACAGTCATAAATATGAGTCAGTTGCTAAGTGTCTGAATTTTGATCACATGATCATGGGGATGCTGCAAAAGTCGTAACTGTGAAAAAGGGCCATAAGCCACTTTTTCTGTGCCATTGTAATGAGGGGGAGAGGGAGAGGGAGAGGGAGAGGGAGAGGAAGAGGGAGAGGGAGAGGGAGAGTTTAAAGTTTAAAGTTTATTTATATTTCTAAGCCGCCCAACTCCCGGAGGACTCAACTCCCGGAGGAGAGAGAGAGAGAGAGATTAGAGATGGCAGAGAGAGAGAGAGAGAGAGAGAGAGAGAGAGAGAGAGAGAGAGGAGAGAGAGAGAGATAGAGAGAGAGAGAGAGAGAGAGAGAATGGAATGGAATGG
>QLTV01002009.1:349354-351854 GCA_003457575.1 Thermophis baileyi
ATATATGATATCCTTGAAAACAGTTCTCCCAAGGCATGCTGTTATTTTAGCACCTGAGGCATTCAAGCAGAAATGTATTCTACTTTCTCCCTGCCAGTAAAAATGCAAATTAATACACTGACAGCATTTAGAGTCAGCTGGTTGCAATATTTATTTGTAGCCAGCTGTATATATATATATATATGATATCCTTGAAAACAGTTCTCCCAAGGCATGCTGTTATTTTAGCACCTGAGGCATTCAAGCAGAAATGTATTCTACTTTCTCCCTGCCAGTAAAAATGCAAATTAATACACTGACAGCATTTAGAGTCAGCTGGTTGCAATATTTATTTGCAGCCAGCTGCAAATTCCAGGCGAGCTCTTTGCAACAGTTCAAAATTTGACCTGGGCCGGATCCACCACATAACATCAGCAATATCTGAAAGGCAAGTTGATTTATTCTTGGCTGAGCTGCAGTGTGCCTACAGCTGTCATAGCTGGTCTTTTTTTTTTTTTTGCTTGATGTGCTGCCACTCCGTACAAGTTTTGGGCAGTCTCTCCTCTGTTAAATCTTGTTTTATCCAACTTCTCTGTTTCTCAGTCTTGTATGGGCTGGTTGGAGACAGGGCCAACTGGCATCACTTCAGCCTCTCAAAATGCTGAGAGTATCCTTTAAAGCTTGGCTTTAAGCTCTTTATTACATTGTCGAATTGATCCTAACTAGGTAGTTCTTAAGACAGGTAATCCTCGAATCGAATCGAATAATAGAATAAGAATAACTAACTTTGTTGTCACTTTGAACGTACACTAATCGGCATAGATTAAAATGAAATTTCATCGCATACAGCTCTCAAAGGGTCACCCCTTCCAATATACACTACATAAACATGACAAAATAAATAGCAATAGCACTTAGTATATAGTATATACAGTATATACCGCTTTACAGTACTTTACAGCCCTCTCAGTTTACAGAGTCAGCATATTGCCCCCAACAATTTGGGTCCTCATTTTACCCACCTCGGAAAGATGGCTGAGTCAACCTTGAGCCTGGTGAGATTCGAACTGCCAAATTGCAGGCAGCCGGCAGTCAGCAGAAGTAGCCTGCAGTACTGCACTCTAACCACTGCGCCACCGTGGTTAGAGTGGACCATATAAATAAATAAATACAAAATTATGCATATACCCACATATATTGTATGACACAAAGAAACAACACAGTCCAGTTCAGATGTATACATGTACACGGCGAGAGAAACGAATCTTGCGAGTTTACCAGATGGATGGCGTAAGGAACTTACCGCTATGAGTTTAATTACCAAAGTTGAAACAGCATTGGAAAAAAAGTTATTTATGATTGTTTTCACACAGGCTTTGCAACAATCCCCAGGGTCACGTGATCAAAATTTGGATGCTTGGCAACTGGCATGTATTTATGACGGTTGCAACATCCTGGAGTCATGTGTCACTGCTTGTCAGAAAGTTGCAAAAATTGATCACATGACCTTGGAGCGCTGCAACCGTCATAAATACAAGCCAGTTGCCAAGCATCCAAATTTTGATCACGTGACCATGGGGATGCTGCAGTGGTCGTAAGTGTGAAAAACGGTCACAGTGGACCTGACAGTAGATGACTCTTATTTTTTCTTCTTCTTGGATTACATGTTCTTTTGGCTTACTCAAGTGTTTGCTTGTCTTTAGAAGTTGTGAGTGCTCCATCACTGGAGGCTTTTAAGAACAGACTAGAAAGACACTTGTCTGGAATGGTATAGGGTCTCCTGCTTGAGCAAGGGGTTGGACTAGAAGACCTCCAAAGTCCCTTCCAGCTCTATTCTGATCAAAACAACCAAGCTCAGAGTACACCAAGCATTAAGTTTTGTTATTACCGAACCAAAGTACCGCATTTTTCGGAGTATAAGATGCACTCCCCCCCCCAAAAGAGGGTGCAAATGTTGGTACATCTTATACACCGAATACAGCCATTTTTGGCCTCCCAAAACCCCGCCCCGTGCATCCCATTTTTGCCAAAAACAGGCCCGTTTTTCGCACAAACAGGGCACGCAGAGGCTTTGGGAGGCCTGCAGAGGGCTCCTGGGGGCTGGGGAGGGCAAAAAAGTGACACGTGGGGGGTTTGGGAGGTGGAAAATGGGGGCGTTTTTGCCCTCCCCAGCCCCCAGGAGCACTCTGCAGGCCTCCGAAACCTGTTGCGTGCCCCGTTTTCACAAAAAACGGGTCCATTTTTCGCCTCTCAAACTCCCCACGCGTTGCGTTTTTGCCCTCCCCAGCCCCCAGGAGCACTCTGCAGGCCTCCCAAAGCCTCTGCGCCAGAGGTGGGATTCAGCAGGTTCTGACCAGTTCTGGAGAACCGGTAGTGGAAATTTTGAGTAGTTCTGGAGAACTGGTAGCGGAAATTTTGAGTAGTTCAGAGAACCGGTAAATACCACCTCTAACTGGCCCCGCCCCCATCTATTCTCTGCCTCCCAAGTCCCAGCTGATCGGGAGGAAATGCAGATTTTATC
>QLTV01002009.1:356854-367692 GCA_003457575.1 Thermophis baileyi
GGTAGTCCTCGACTTACGACCATAATGGAGCCTGCCCATCATGGCGGTTATAAAATTTTATGATCTTTTTGGCGGCAGTGGTTAAGTGAAAGCCATGGTCACTAAGCAAATGCCATGGTCATTAAGTGAACACAGTTGTAAAGTGAACCAATGGTGTACTATGGATCCATTTTTGCTGCACAATGGTACTTACCGTGTTTCCCCGAAAATACAACCTACTCAGAAAGTAAGTCCTAGCTTGATTTTTTTACACACACACCCAATATAAGCCCTACACCCCCCCCCAAATAAGCCCTAATTAAGACCCCGCCCACTCCAGGGTGCACGGGTAAAAATTAAGCGAGGGTGGGGATGGGAGGGTGGAGCTGCCCTACTACTTACCTTTGGATAGTTGCAGCCAGGGCTCGCACACTTCGGCCCATTTCTTCTGCAGCCGGCAAGGCTTTCCTGAAGGCCTCTGTAGCCGATAACAGAGCTCCAGATCGATTCAAAGCCGAAGAAGTTCCTGAAGGTCTCTGACAGCGAAAAGGAGGCCAGGGATGACGCGCGCAAGTGAGGTGAGTCAGTGGATGACATCCCCCTCCGAAAATAAGACCTGGTGCCTTTTTTGGTGGCAAAAAAATATAAGACAGGGTCTTATTTTCAGGGAAACATGGTAGTAAATGTTAATTTGGGGCAAAAACATTGTAAATCATGACCACAGGACACTGCAAACAGCCAAAAATGCGCCTTGGTTGCTAAGCACCTGAAATTCGGTCATGCGACTACAGGTGGTATCCAACTGTCAGACCTTCAAATCCAGGTTGTAAGTAGCCCCCAGTTAGGTCTATTCTAACTGTGAACAGTCGCTAAGCGACCTGCCATAAGTTGAGGACTAGCTGTTAGTGGTTAAGGCATCAGGGTAAAACTCTTGAGAGACCAAGAGTTTCAGTTCTACTTTGGCCATATAAGCCAGCTAGGCGATTTTTGGGCCAGTCACTTTGTCTCAGCCCTAGGAAGGAGGCAATGGCAAACCACTTTTGAAATCTTGCCAAGAAAACTGCAGGGACTTATTCAGGAAGTCCCTAGAAGTCATCACTGATTCAAGGGACAAAACAACATTGGATGTAGAACATCCACTACAAATAGCTGGGCTGAAAAAAAATCCAGATAAGATTTAGAGGCAATGAAGGGCTGGACTTTTCTTTATCTCGTTACTGTCATTAAACTGAGCCAGTTTGGTGTTATGGTTAAGATGATGGCTTAGAAACCTTCTAGTCCTATCATAAGGCATGATAGGCGGCTGGGCGACAATGGGCCAATCATCAGGAGACACTGTGTTCTAGTCCCGCCTAAGCATGATAGGCAATTGGATGTGTTTTAGTCCCACCTAGGCATGATAGGCATCTGGATGACATTTGGCCAATCATTAGGAGGCAGTGTGTTTTAGTCCCGCCTAGGCATGATAGGCAACTGGGTGACTTTGGGCCAATCTCCAGGAGATGATGAATTCTAGTCCCACCTTAGGCATGATAGGCATCTGGATGACATTTGGCCAATCATTAGGAGGCAGTGTGTTCTAGTCCCACCTAAGCATGATAGCCAACTGGGTGAGTTTGGGCCAATCATCAGGAGATGATGAGTTCTACTCCCACCTTATGTCAGGGTTCCAAGTAATACATCCCATTCAATAAGAACTCAGAGGCAGGCAAATTCCTTAAATAACATTTTATTAGGACATATCAAATTGGCATATTCCTGGTGGAAAACCGGCTCTAAGTTGCCGCCAGTTTTTCACCCAATTAAAAGTAAAACTTTATCACTTCCCCCCAGAGTCTCAGTCACATGGTCCAATCAGCATACAGCCCAGTTGCTAGGTGACCTCAGTCTCTACCCTTCGGACACCTGCACCAACGTCCCTGATTCCCAGGGGAAAGAATTTTATTTAGGCTACAACACACCAGCTAATCTCTACACCCCCCTCCCTGGCCCCTTCACTCCAGGCTGTGTCAGCCCTGAGGAAAGAAACCTCCCTAGAAACTACAAAAAGGACAATGGCCAGAGTTCAGCCAACTTCAGGATTGACACCTTAGCCATGATAAGTGGCTGAGTGACATTGGGCCAATCATCAGGAGACAATGTGTTCTAGTCCCGCCTAAGAATGATAGGCAGTTAGGTGACATTGGGCCACTCCCTCTCTGTTTTAGCCCAACCCACCTCACAGGTTTTACTGTTGTGCTAAAAACTGGGGAAGTAAAGAGAATTATGTATGTTCGCCAGCTTGAGTTACCTATAAAGTAATAAAAGTGGGATTAAAAAAGTCTAAAACGAAAATAAAAAACTTTGTTGTGTTTTGATTTTTGCAACTCAGACTGGATAGCCAGATTTCACACACATCAGATCAGGCCTGTGGGAAAGTGTCCAAAATTAAAAGAGGCGGCACCGGGTGTACAAAACTGAAATTTCTCTGTGCGGTCACAACTGTCCTTTTGACTACTTTGACCCTGCATTTGGCCAGCTTTGTTTTAACCATAGTTTGTTCAGTTAAGACACAAAGTCTGGGTTGATGCAATGATTCTCTAGTCTAAAGGTAAAGGTTCCCCTCGCACATATGTGATAGTCGTTCCCGACTCTAGGGGGCGGTGCTCATCTCCGTTTCAAAGCCGAAGAGCCAGCGCTGTCCGAAGACGTCTCCATGGTCATGTGGCCGGCATGACTAAACACCAAAGGCGCACGGAACGCTGTTACCTGCCCACCAAAGGTGGTCCCTATTTTTCTACTTGCATTTTTTTACGTGCTTTTGAACTGCTAGGTTAGCAGAAGCTGGGACAAATAACGGGAGCTCACCCCCGTTATGCGGCGCTAGGGATTCAAACCGCCGACCTTTCGATCAACAAGCTCAGCATCTTAGCCACTGAGCCACCACGTCCCTTCTCTAGTCTAGTCTAAGGTAAAAACTGAGCAAACTGCAATATGGGTTAGCTTAGCATAGATGAATTTGGCCTACCACAGATGAATTGGATGTGCCTTCTGAGAGAAGACGCGGTCCTTGGCACCTAGCAATTAACCTAGAAGATGCTCTCCCACGGGCAGCAAGTTAATGCTTCAATATTGGAATGTCTGTTGAATAAAATTGCTCCACTTTTATTTCAATAGATTTATCTCTGACCTTTCTTCCAGGATCTTCCATCATTGTATCCCCAAAATAGCGACCCTGCCAGAGGTGGGTTTCAGCGGGTTCTGACCAGTTCTGGAGAACCGGTAGCGGAAATTTTGAGTAGTTTGGAGAACCGGTAAATACCACCTCTGACTGGCCCCGCCCCCATCTATTCTCTGCCTCCCGAGTCCCAGCTGATCAGGAGGAAATGGGGATTTTGCAGTATCCTTCCCCTGGAGTGGGGAGGGAATGGAGATTTTGCAGTATCCTTCCCCTGCCACGCCCACCAAGCCACACCATGCCCACCAAGCCACGCCCACAGAACCGGTAATAAAAAAAATTGAATCCCACCACCCTGCTATTTATAAATTATAACCAAGCTTAGTTGAGGGTACAAATACAGTCTCTAGATTTTTGCCTGGTGTAGTGAAATTGATGAGAATTGCTGAGAGTCATAATTGATTCGAAATATACATTCATACACAAACACATCAGAGGAGAAATAGTTAAAAAAAAAACAGCTCATATGATTGAAGCCAACTGCAAACTACCTAGATAAACAAGCCAAGATTTGAGATTATGTTTTCTCTCCGTTTACTGGCCTCGGTTTAGTTTTTGCATTCTTCTTCTTGCTAGCTAAAATGACTTATGTCCCATTTAATAGGCATGTCCATTAAATCAAGGTTTCCCCATTAAATAAAAAGATTGCCTGTTAAACTGAGGATTTACAGCAAATGACACCATGGATGTCAATTATATAATTACAGAAATGACATAAATTGATCCAAATGGCACAAAATTGGATTTAGCTGACACCCGCTCCCCACGGTCCATTAAATTGAGGTTTTAGTGTACATAACAACTTTTTCGAATATACGTTAGCATTACTTGTAGATGTTTTCGGACCTGCAAGAAAAAAAAAGGGAGGGGAAGAATTTAATTTAGAATTTAATCATCAGAGTTAGAAATGTTCCTTGCCTATCACGTAAATATTACATGGCTGAATTTATGAAATTATGAAGAGTCAAACTGAATTAAATGTTGACTTCACCTCAATTTCCTTTCCCAAAGTTTTATTTGCAGTTGTCATCAATAGTCAACAGTGGGTTGGATTCACCAATTATGCTGTCTAATATATGTTGGGAGTTTTGCTATATTCGTACAGGATATACAGGAGCTCCATCACTTGAGACTTTCAAGAAGAGACTGGACAGCTATTTGTCAGAAATGGTGTAGGGTCTCCTGCTTGAGCAGGGGGTTGGACTAGATGACCCACAAGGTCCCTTCCAACTCTGTTAATCTGTTAAGGTAGTCTAGTCCTCGATTTACGACTACAATTGAGCCTAGAATTTATATTGTTAAGTGAAAAATTTATTGTGAATTTGTCCCATTTTACGACGTTTCTTGCCACTTCAAGAATCCCTGCAGTTGTTAAATTAATAATATGATTGTTAAGTGAATCACTGCAGTTGTTAAATTAATAGCATGGTTGTTAAGTGAATCACTGCAGTTGTTAAATTAATAATATGATTGTTAAGTGAATCACTGCAGTTGTTAAATTAATAACATGGTTGTTAAGTGAATCACTGCAGTTGTTAAATTAATAACATGGTTGTTAAGTGAATCACTGCAGTTGTTAAATTAATAATATGATTGTTAAGTGAATCACTGCAGTTGTTAAATTAATAATATGATTGTTAAGTGAATCACTGCAGTTGTTAAATTAATAACATGATTGTTAAGTGAATCACTGCAGTTGTTAAATTAACAAGTTATTCTACAGTAGAATGTCTATGGAGATTCTCAGTCATCCTGGCCATGGTTGTCCCAAAGGTGCTTTTTTTTCAAGAGGCAACTGGACTTTCTTTGTTTTTCTTTGAAGACGTTGCGCTTCTCCTCCAAGAAGCTTCTTCAGCTCTGACTGGATGGTGGGGAATGGAAGGATTTATACTCCTTGCAGTCAGCTGGACATTTGCATTCTTTTTAGAGAGTCGTTGAGGCCACCTGGAGGTTTATCTGTGTCCTCAGGGTCACCTGAGTGGTGCAAATGGGTGTGGAGCCTTCTTGGAACTGCTGAAAGGACTGTGTTGTGGAGCTGTGCTTTCTGCAGGATGTTTTTCTGCCCTGTGACCCTTCACCGTTGAACCACAGGCTCAGGCTGATGGGGAGGAGTCTGTGCTGCCTGCATCTCACACTGAAGCGCACATGGTTCTTGTAGTCTGCAATTTTTTTTCTGGAAATCCGTCCATATTCCCGCACCGTTCAAAGGGTGTCCATCCCAAAGGGCATCGCTAAATGTCTATGGAGATTCTCAGTCACCCAGGTCATGGTTGTCCCAAAGGTGCTTTTTTTTTTTTTTTTTCAAGAGGCATCTTGACTTTTTTGTTTTTTTTTTTTCAAGAGGCATCGGGACTTTCTGGTTTTTCTTTGAAGACATTTCGCTTCTCCTCCAAGAAGCTTCTTCAGCTCTGACTGGATGGTGAGGAATGGAGAAGCTTCTTGGAGGTGAAGCGAAACGTCTTCAAAGAAAAACAAGGAAGTCCAGTTGCCTCTTGAAAAAAGCACCTTTGGGACATTATTCTACCGTCAAAAGCAACCAGTCAAATACCAGACCTTCACATTATGTGTGATACTAGATCCGACTGTCCCAAAGGTGCTTTTTCCAAAAGGCAACTGGACTTGCTTGGTTTTTTTCTTTGAGAAGTTTTTGCTTCTCATCCAAGAACTGAATAAATTTTTTTAAAAAACCCAAGAAAGTCCAGCTGCCTTTTGGAAAAAGCACTTTTGGGACAACCATGACCTATGATTGAGAATATCCATAGACATCAAAGCTGAGTATTACCATAACGAGGAACTGGGAGAAATTTTTCCTTCCGCAAAAGACAAAGATGGGGCATAATAGGAACCCAAGCATTTGAGCATAGATTTTACTTTAAACAGAATTTGTTTTATCCCCAACTGCTGGCTTCTGAACAATAAATCAGAAGTTTACGTCCTCTTGCCTGCCTGTTTGACTGTTTTGTCTCATTAGTTGGGAAAAAGCCAGAAATGTTTTTTTAGTCTTCTCTAAGACAGATAACTACTAGGACAGGGGTGGGCAACTATGACCACTTTACGACCTGTGAACTTCAATTCCCAGAATTCCTGAGCCAGCTATGCTGACTCAGGAATTCTGGGAGTTGAAGTCCAAAGGTTGTAAAAGCCAACTATGACCACTTTACGACCTTCGGACTTCAACTACCAGAATTCCTGAGCCAGCTATGCTGATTCAGGAATTCTGGGAGTTGAAGTCCAAAGGTTGTAAAAGCCAACTATGACCACTTTACGACCTGTGAACTTCAATTCCCAGAATTCTTGAGCCAGCTATGCTGACTCAGGAATTCTGGGAGTTGAAGTCCAAAGGTTGTAAAAGCCAATATCTATGGAGATTCTCAGTCATCCAGGTCATGGTTGTCCCAAAGGTGCTTTTTTTTTCCAAGAGGCAACTGGACTTTCTGGTTTTTCTTTGAAGACATTTCACTTCTCATCCAAGAAGCTTCTTCAGCTCTGACTGGATGGTGGGGAATGGAAGGATTTATACTCCTTGCAGACAGCTGGTCATTTGCATTCTTTCAGCGGGGTCGTTAAGGTCACCTGGAAGTTTATCTGTGTCCTCAAGGTCACCTGAGTGGTGCAAATGGGTGTGGAGCCTTCTTGGAACTGTTGAAAGGACTGTGTTGTAGACTGGAGAGAGGTGATGTCGTATCCTCCCCCACCCCTCTGTTGAGAGAGGGCTGTTCAATTTTGACATAGATGGCCTCTTTGACCCCTCTTTCAAACCAGCGATCCTCTCTGTCCAAAATATGGACTTTGTTGTCTTCAAAAGACCACTATTGGTAAATGCCAATAGTTGCCCACTCCTGTACTAAGGTTAACATCAAATCTCCTTCACTGGAATTTAATTCTTGGGGAAAGAATTCATGGATAGAATTATAGCATTTTCTTGAGAACAAGGAAAGTGGTTTACCCCTGGCATTGGTTCCCCCAACTTCAATAGTTCTTATTATTGTGTAGTGGGATGCAATAGGCAAGAACTTATCTTTTCTTTTATGTACACTGAGAGCATATGCACCAAGACAAATTCCTTGTGTGTCCAATCATACTTGGCCAATAAAAAATTCTATTCTGTTCTGTTCTGTTCTGTTCTGTTCTGTTCTGTTCCGTTCCGTTCCGTTCCTTTCCGTTCCGTTCCATTCCATTCCATGCCATTGCATTCTATTCCATTCCATGCTATCCTTTGTTGATTTGCTTCATCAGCATTGCTCTCTCCCATCCTCTGGCTGTGTTGGACAAAAGGAACCCACCAGGAGGAAGGAAACTCTGGGTACTAAGTGTTGCAGTGGCAACTATTGTGTAGTGGGCGGCATTAGGCAAGAACAGACCAGCATAGATACAACAGCATTTATTGACTCAAACTGAAACTGAGGAACAACAGGCAAATCCCTGTTGTTCTAGGCCCACAGGGCCTCAACCAATCATAATACTAGAAAGAGCCCACCCAAATATGAATGTTCTAAGGTTCCCTACAAAACAGTTGAAGTTAACAGGGTCATCTAAAGGTTAGTTTCACTTTAGCAGGGTGAAGTTAACAGTTAGGGTCATCTAAAGGTTAGTTTCACTTTAGCTGGGCTTAACACAACTATATATATTTAATACATAACGCTTATCCTTGAGGTTTCTTAGTGCTCTTTCATTCAACAGGTGTCCTGGTTTTAGCTTTCGGTTATCAACCAAATGCAGCTGAGTTCTCTTATCTAAACGGGTTGTAAAAATCTCCTTGGGTTGAGTTTACATCCTGGTCATCTGATCTAATTCTTTGGCAACTATGTAGAAGTTGCCTTCTTGTAGAACCTTTTTTATGTACATGTATACATCCGAACTAGACTGTGTTGTTTCTCTGTGTCATATAATATGTGTGGGTATGTGGGTATATGCATAATATTTGTTTGTTTGTTTGTTTGTTTGTTTCTGTCATGTTTATGTAGTGTATACTGGTGATGGTGCCCCTTCGAGAGCTGTATGCAACAAAATTTCATTTTAATGTATGCCAATTAGTGTACATTTAAAGTGACAATCAAGTTATTCTAAGTCTAAGTCTTTTTTAACTTTCCAGTCCTGCCTGAAGCAGCGTAGAAAGAGTATAGATGATTTTTGAACTTTGGCATTGGAGAAGATTCCTGACTATACTGAGGACAGCCAAGAAAACAAATGAATGGATCATCAAAGTAATCTACTTAAGAGATCTCAATCGTGGTACAGAGGACCAGGTTCAAATTATCCTACTTTGGATACCTCATGTGAAGACCTAGCTCTCTAGATTGAAGACTTGAAGACTTGTGGACTTCAACTCCCAGAATTGTGGAGTCGAAGTCCACAAGTCTTAAAGTTGCCAAGGTTGGAGAGACCCCTGCTCTAGAGAAGTCTGTAAAGCTGGAAAAAGTGGAAGGACAAAAAGGACCTTAGCAAGGCAGATGGATTCAGTTACAGTGGTGAGGAAGCCACCTTGGAAGACCTGAGTGACCAAGTTAAGGATAGATCTTCTGTCTATGTGATTGCTAAGAATTGACACTTGGATCGTGCACAATCAATTTCTATCCAGGCAAGCCATACAATCCTCAGGGAAGTCCAGAATCCTGGGTAAAGTGAAAGGGAGAAGAAGAGGGTGACCAGCAGCATGTAGATGGACACCGTTACCATGGCAATGAGGGCACCAGTACAACACCTGAAAGACCAAGTTAGGGACAGATGGACATGGAGAAATTCCATCTATGTGGTGGCTAAGAGTCAACATTGACTCAATGGCACACAATCCTTAATCAACCTGCCCCCAAACCATGGCATTTCTAAGTGGTCTTTCATTCACGTAGCAACCAGGCCAATACAGCTCAGCTTCTATCTCTCAACCCCATTTTAATAGAGTGTCACCTATACTCTGTTGGAGATGACTAACTGTCAAGTTACATTTTTTTTTTTTTGATGGTGAAAGTGTCTCTTCTCTGCTTAACAACATTAATGATGTGTGGTTGGGCTGTCCTGATTTGCACCTTGAAAAATGAACAACTCTTGTTACCTACTGCAAAAGTAGAAAGAACCAGGCTCAGGTGAACTTCTAATGTGTGTGTGGGGGGGGGAGAAAAGATGAGGAGAGAAAAGAGAAAAATAAAAAGAGAAGAGAAAGATGAAAAAAGAAAGGGGGAGAAAAGAAAAGACAAGAGTAAAAAGAAAAGGGAAAAGAGAAGATTAAGGGTAAAAAAAGAAGACAGAAGACTAAACAGAGAAAAGAGGAGAGAAAAGAGGAGAGGTGGAGGAGGAGAGGGGAAAAGAGAAAAGGGGAGGAAGAAAGAGGAGAAAAAAGAGAAGATTAACAGTAAAAAGAGAAAAGAGATGAGAAGAGGAGATGAAAAGTAAAAAGAGAAGAGAGAAAAGAGAAAAGGAGGAGAGGAGGAGAGGAGAAAAGAAAAGAGAAACGAAGAAGAGAAAAGGGAGGGAAAAGTGAAAAGAGGAAAAAAGAGAAGATTAACAGTAAAAAGAGAGAAGAGGAAGAGTAAAAAGAGAAGAGAAAAGGAAAAGAGAAGAGAAGAGGAGAATGCATGAGTTTTTAGAGTGTCTCAAAATCGGGGGGGGGGAATTCCCCCTAAATTCTGACCTCTTGATCCCCGCTGTTGCGCCGGGAAGTCAGTCAGTGGAAAGTAGCCTCCCACCCCCACCCCACCCCAGCGGACAGCAACTCTTCAGCTGGCAACAATCGGGGACCGAGCTGCAGCCGCTGCGGGCTGAGTGCGAAGGCGCTTTCCTCAAGGTTAAGCCTCGCCTGTGCCTGCCGCCTGCAGGGGGGCGGACGGTGAGGGGGCCGAGCCGAGCCGGCGCAACTGGCGAAAGGGCAGCGCTTGGAGCCTTCGGGCGCTTTTCCCCGCTCGCTTTTCTTTTCCAAAAGCGCGAGAGAGCGCGGCGGGGCTTTTATCAAGCAGGGAGAGGCAGCTCGGTTGCTTTCTTTCGGCGAGAGGAGGAAGGCGCGAGAGAAAAAGAGCCGGGGAAAGCGCGAAGCCCGCGTCGTTTTCCCCTTTCTCGGCCGCTTTGGGCTATTCGGTCCAGCTTCCCGGCCGCATCTCCGAAGCTGCTTGGCTTTAAAACGGAGAGAGAGAGAGAGAGAGAGAGAGAGAGAGAGAGAAAGAGACGGAACGATGGTTTCTATCATCCCCGACCTGGACCCTCTGAAAAGCTGGAAAGTTTTAAGGTAAGTCACTTTCCTTGCTTTTCTCGCGCTGGCAGCTGCGGGGGGGGGGGGGGGGGGGGGGGGGGGGTCGGTGGATTCCGCCGGAGCCGCTTTTTCTGAGTAAATCCGAAGTAAACCAAACTCGGTCGCCTGGAGTGACCCCCCCCCCCAACCTCGGTCACTGCAAACGTATCTTTAAAACGGGGGAAAAAAGGGGGGTGGTGGATGGGTCGGTGGGAAATCTCCGGGAGAGGCGGGGAAAGTTATCTCTTAGGCCACGGGAAGTTTGTAAACTTTTAGACTTCAGATTCTTCCCCTCTCTCCCCCCCCTTTCTCTTTCCCTTCCTCCCCCTCTCCCTTCTCCCTTCAGCCCTTCTCCCCTCCCTCCTCACCCCCTCTCCTCCTTGTCTTCTCCCCCTTCTCTTCTCTTTATTCCTTCCTCTCCTTTCT
>QLTV01002009.1:399893-411634 GCA_003457575.1 Thermophis baileyi
GCTTAAGAATGGGGTGAGGTCGACAGTAGATAGTCTAAGGATAAAGTTTTGGGGGTTTGGGGAAGAAACCACAGAGTCAGGTAGTGCATTCCAGGCAATGATCACTCTGTTGCTGAAGTCATATTTTCTGCAATCGAGTTTGGAGCGGTTTACCTTGAGTTTGTATCGATTGTTTGCCCGTGTATTATTGTGGTTGAAGCTGAAGAAGTTGTTGACAGGTAGGACGTTGTAGCAGACAATTTTGTGTACTATGCTTAGGTCAGACGGTAGGCGGCGTAGTTCCAGGTTGTCCAAGCCCAAAATTTCAAGCCTGGTGGCATAAGGTATTCTATTGTGAGCAGAGGAGTCTTATCAGATGACCATGTAGATGCTGCAATTAACAGTTATTAATTGTGAGGACTGGTCCTAAGTTGCTTTTTTCAGTGTGGTTGCAACTTTGAACAGTTGCTAAATGGATATTTATAAATCAAGGACTAACTGTATGAAAGTTTCTCTCCAGTTGTTCTGAGGCTTAGTGAAGACAGCAGTTTTCATTATTTATTTTATTTATTTATTTATTAAATTTATATTGCCGCCTATTCTCACATGGCGACTCAAGGTGGCTTATAGGAATGTAAAAACACCATATATAAAAATTAAAAGTAGAAGAAAATAATCAATTAATCAATTAATAAAATAATATAATAGCCCCCCCCCCCGGCAACAATACACCACACAAGCCATTTAATGGGCTCCATCCCGCTCTGGGTTCCCCAGGACCGCTGGCAAAACCAGGTCTTCAGCGCCTTCCGGAAGAGTATTAGAGTGGGGGCTGTTCTAATCTCCGGTGGAATGATGTTCCAGAGAGAGGGAGCCACCACAGAGAAGGCCCTTCTTCTGGGTCCCACCAGGTGTATCTCCTTCGGGGATGGGACCCACAACATTCCTTGCCTTCCCGTTCTGGTGGGTTGGGTAGATGTGACCTGCAAGAGACGGTCCCTCAGATAATCCCTTATGATTGATCATCGACACTGAATCTGCAGGAAATGGTCCAATCTGTGAGTCCTTTGTCCTAAATTCAAACCTTTATTGTCAGAGTACAACATGTGTAGTATGAGATTGGCTGAGCCTCCCTTTGTGCACCCCCCCCCAACACAATACAACTCACAGTGAAAGACAGAAAATCCCTATCCCAGTGAATCCTGCTAACAAACACCCAATCCTATTGCACGTCGCGCCGGCCCCGCAAGTCAATGTACTATGTTGTTGTAGTTATTTTTCATTCAGGAGTCTGACAGACCATGGATAAAAACTGTTCTTCAGCCTGTTTGTGCGGCTGCCTATGCTTCTATGTCTCCTTCCCGATGGTAGAAGAATAAAGAAGTGCTGACGGGTGTGAGTCGTCCCTTGGGATTTTCCTCACTCTTCTAAGGCAGTGAGCCCTAGCAATGTCATCTAGTGGTATCAGGGGACAGCCCACGATGTTTTGAGCCATGCTCACCGCCCTCTGTAATGTCTTTCTATCCGCGGCTGTCAAGCCGGCATACCATACCGTGATTCAATAAGTGAGGACGCTTTCTATTGTGGACCGGTAAAAGGAGGTCATCAGTTGTTGTTCCACTTTGTTTTTTCACAGGACTCTGAGGAAGTGGAGTCTCTGTTGGGCCTTTCTGGCCCACACCTGGGGTCGTGTTGATTTTCCAGTGTAAAGTGTATTTAAATAATACACTTTTGATTTTTAGCTGAGCCCTCTGATCAAGTTTTCAAGTTGCCAAAGGGCTAAAGCAGGGGTGGGTTCCAACTTACCTCGCTGCCGGTTCGCTCCCTCCTGTGCCGCATAGGCGCGCCTCGTGGGCGCGCACGCGTGCATGCTTCACGCACACGCGCATGTGCAGTAACAAAAAATCCCCCCCCCCAAAAAACAAAGCCCCAAAAAAAGATGGCGACCGCATGCACAGTGCCGGAAATTGGCTTCTGCGCATGCTCAGAAGGAAAAAATAAAATTAAAAAAATTAAAAAATTTTTTAAAAAAATTTAAAAAAAGATGGTGGCCCCCATGGACCGGCACCGACCAATCCGGTTCGGTGACGTCATTGTGATGTCACCAGCGGGCCGCTACCGGTTCGGGAGAACTGGTCCGAACCGGGAGGAACCCACCCCTGGGCTAAAGACTCAAAGCTAAAAGATGACATGGTTCCTGTTGAAGAACTATTGCATGCTGGTTTGGGAAGTCTGGTCTGGCACTTCTAATACTTGGAAGAGTTTCTGTGCATGTGCAGAATATTTTTCTGGCTCCTACGTCTCTGGTCAAGATCTCAGCATGATACAACATGGCCAGAGTTTTTTTTTTCCCCTTCACTTTTCAGCGATGAGGAGGGGACCCATGTTTGGCAACACAATTGGCAAGGGGAGTTTTGCCTCCATCTTTGTTGGAGATTTGGTGCCTTTTTCATGGAGCTGTGGTTAACAATTTGAGGATCAGCTTATCCTCAGATGGGCTTAATGTCAGTGTTACAAGTAACACCCTCAACGAAAGAAGACTCTGAGGCTTGAAGTTCCTCAAAGTTCCATTTTATTAGAGATGTCATATTGGCACATCTGAGAAAACCCGAATCTGAAAGCTTCCAGGTTTTCCCCACCCAAAAGGAAGTCCAAGTCCCTGCCCAGCACCCACATGTCCATCACATGGGCCAATCAAAGCACTATCCTAACTGAGGATGCCTCCCAATCACACCCCTCCAGGTGCAGGGCAAGATGTCCTTGACTCTCTGAGAAAGGAATGTTGTTATGACTATATATCACCCCTGCTCCTTACAATCCCCCCTCCCAGTTTCTAACAGCAGTAAATGTGACAGGCCTGAAGGCCAATGCAAAAGATGGCTTCCAGGCCTGACACTATGACTATCACTAAGTGTTGTATCTTATGATTCTTGATGAATGTATTTTTTTCTTTTATGTAGACTGAGAGCATATGCACCAAAGACAAATTCCTTGTGTGTCCAATCACATTTGGCCAATAAATAATTCTATTCTATTCCATTCTAAAATAATTCAGCTTCAACCACAATAATACACGAGCACACAACAGATACAATCTCAAAGTGAACCGCTCCAAACTCGACTGCAGAAAATACGACTTCAGCAACAGAGTGGTTAATGCCTGGAACTCACTACCTGGCTCTGTGGTTTCCTCCCCAAATCCCCAAAACTTTACCCTTAGACTGTCTACTGTTGACCTCACCCCATTCCTAAGAGGTCAGTAAGGGGCGTGCATAAGCGCACCAGCGTGCCTACCGTCCCTGTCCAAACGTTCCCTTTTATTTGTACCCATCTTATGTATATAAATAATGTTATACCTATGTATATTACCAAATACGTACTTGACAAATAAAAAAAAGGTAAGACTACTGGGTGAAACCAGGCTTAATAGCAATAACTGTGAGAGGGATCCTGGAGTCTTAGTGGACAACCCCCCCCCAAAAGTATATATGAGATACATGGGTATTTTTAAAAAATACCAGACAATCTGTGATCCTTTGGGTCATCATTTCAGAGATATTCCCTTACCTATATACTGTAGATAAGCCGAACCTGATTTTTTTGGTTGCATTTTGCCTCTTAAAATTCATCCATTGATATAAATAGTAGCTTTCTTTATTCTATTCCAAGCTTCCATTTATATTAGGACTATGATACTTGGACTGCAATGTTCAAATAACCAATAGATGGCAGCAGAGAGCTGGAGAAGAATCTTTACTCTTTGCTGCCACCCAGCTGAGTCTCTCCATTTTTGTAGCCAATTTATGCTCACCTTACTAGTATATCTTGATATTGATAAATATCTACTCTGACCCTGTAGATACTTTGCTCCCCGGAAAGTTCTTTTTTATTTGTATCCCTTCCCTCAACCCCATTTAAAAATCCATTTTTATGGAATGTGTTGTTTCAAAAAACAACAGAAACTGGGGCACCTACGAAGAATCACTCTTTATTGCTCTTGTCTTAATCTGTGCAAGCTGTGATTCTTTTTAAGAGTGCCTTGAGCGTTGCAAAATATCACTTTATCTTTCCAAATGTCAAAAAACTTCATACCATGGAATTGATTTCCTGAGAATAATGGGCCCAGCTTTATCGCGAAGGGGGCCAACAGATTTTGCAAATGCTCGATGGGGATTCAGCATTTAATCCAGAAGTGCATTATCGTGTGTGTGTGTGTGTGTGTGTGTGTGTGTGTGTGTGTGTGTGTGTGTGCGCGCGCGCGCGCGCGCGTGCATATCCTCCTCCTGACCCTCCTTTTCTCTTTAATTGTGGTAGTAGGATAGTTTTATGTTGTGTCAAGGACTGCATTGACATGTATGCTTATTAAAATCTGTCTGTCTGTCTGTCTATCTATCTATCTATCTATCTATCTATTATCTATCTATCTATTATCTATCTATCTATGGTATCTATCATCTATCAATCTATCAATCAATCAATCTATCTATCTAGCTAGCTAGCTAGCTAGCTAGCTAGCTAGCTAGCTAGCTAGCTAGCTAGCTATCTCTCATCTTTCATCTATCTCTCTATTTCTCTCTCTCTCTCTCTCTCTCTCTCTCTCTCTCTCTCTCTCTCCCCTGCTCTCCTCTTTCTTGCCAAAACCACCTCCTTTTCATTCCTTTCTTCCCCCAGGATATCTCTCTATCATCTATCTATCATCTATCCATCTCTCCATCTATCAAACATCTTCTCAATCAACCGGACTTTCTTGCTTTTTAGTTTGAAAACATTTTGCTTCTCATCCAAGAAGTTTCTTCATTTCTCACTGAGTGGCAGGGAATGGATGGATTTATATTCTATCTAGTGAATCTAGATTACCAAGATTTCACTTGTAAGTTTCTTTCTTTCTTTCTTTCTTTCTTTCTTTCTTTCTTTCTTTCTTTCTTTCTTTCTTTCTTTCTTTCTTTCTTTCTTTATAAAGGTATAGCCACATTTGTATCAATGGACAAGATATTGGTGGTGTTAAGATTTGTTGTATTGTGTGAACTAGAAAAATATAATATTTAGAACAGTGTTTGTCAACCATAGCAATTTTAAGATATCTGGACTTCAACCCCCAGAATTCCCCTGGCTGGGGAATTCTGGGAGTTGAAGTCTATACATCTTAAAGTTTCTGAGGTTGACAAACATTGGTTTTAGAACATTGGAGAAGAGCATAATTTTTCCATGCCTTTTTTCTATGTGGTAAATATGGTGCACAAGAGGAAGATCTATGCTGGATCAGGCCAAGGACATAATCTTGGTCTCAATTTTGGACAAGAGAGCCTTCAAAAATAGAAAAGAACATATTTCTAAGCCAGAAGAATTTTTATGGTCTGAAAAGAGATCAGAAAGGACAGATTGTAGCCCAGCCCTTGACAGTCGGCTCTCCTTCAAGCAAGTCAGTATTGCTGAGCATTATGGGAGTTGAAATCCAACCCATTCTAGACTGAGGAAAAGTCTTGAGTTTTCTGCAAGAAAGTTTCATTCAAAACTAACTGCCAGGATAAAAATTCTGGTCCAGGTTGCTTTCCTTTATAGGGAAATTGGAAATTGTGGGTAGTCCTCGACGTATGACCACAAGTGAGCCCAACATTTCTGTTGCTAAGTGAGACCATTGTTAAGTGAATTTTGCCCCATTTTATGACCTTTCTCGCCACAATTGTTAAGTGAATCAAATCAATGCAGTTGTTAAGTTAGTAATGGTTAAGTGAATCTGGCTTCCCCATTGACTTGGCTTGTCAGAAGGTCGCAAAAGTTGATCACATGACCCCAGGACAGTGCAAAAGGTCACAACTATGAACCAGTTGCCAAGCATCCGAATTTTGATCACGTGACCCTGGGGATGCTGCAACGGTCGTAAGTGTGAAAAACGGCCATGAGTCACTTTTTTCCGTGTTGTAATTTTGAAGAGTCACCAAATTGAAGCTGGGTAAATACAGGTTGTCCTTGAGTTACAACAGTTCGTTGTCATCCCCTTTATTTAATGTTTTTTATTCTCGGTCTTCTAAGCAAAGAGCCAAGAAAGAAAGAAAGAAAAAATAACAATATTGCTGGATGCCAGTCCAATCTTTTTTTTTTTTCTTCTTTTTCTTAGAATCTTCAAGAGCTGCAGTGGCCACATTAAGGAGTGGAAACTTGATTAGGTAGAGATAATCCAGCATTTTTGTGCTAGAATCTTATTGCTTTGTCTGGTTTCTCATCCTTCTGAGCTATCTCTGGGGGAGAAAATAGACGGAAAACCAGGACACAAGAGAGAATGTTTCTAATAGCAGAAGTTTTTCATTCAAAATATCTTGTATCAAGGATTGTGTGATTGACCTTGATCTGGTTCTCATGTTTCCTGGAAGGCATTTCTGTCACAACTGGGAGGTGTGTGTGTGTGTGTGTGTGTATGTCTTTACACACACACATACACACGTACGTGTAATCCTCAACTTACGACCCCAATTGAACCCAACATTTCTGTTGCTAAGTGAGACATTTGTGAAGTGGATTTTTGCCCCATTTTACGAACTTTCTTACCACAGTTGTTAAGTGAATCACTGCAGCTCTTAAATTAAGAGCACGGTTGTTAAGTGATACCCATCGTAATTTGAAAGAAGACGCTCAAATATTGGTGCCCCGGGCACCAGTGTACCCACCCAACAAATACCAACACCTGACTTAAACTAGAGAATTTTTTTAAAAAAAATTACAGGTAGTCCTCGACTTACGACCACAATTGAGCCCAAAATTTCTGTTGCTAAGCGAGACAGTTGTTAAGTGAGTTTCTCCTCATTTTATGACCTTTCTTGCCACAGTTGTTAAGGGAAGCACTGCAGTTGTTTAGTAACAGGGTTGTTAAGTGAATCTGGCTTCCCCAGTGGCTTTGCTTGTTGTCAGAAGGTCGCAAAAGGGGATCGCGTGACCCCGGGGCACTGCAACCATCATAAATATGTGTCAATCACCAACATCTGAATTTTGATCACGTGACCATGGAGATGTTACAGCGGTCATAAGTGTGAACAATGGTCATAAGTCACTTTTTCAGTGCTGTTGTAACTTTGAACAGTCACTAAGCAAACTGTTGTAAGTCGAGGACTACCTGAAAAGGTTGGAAATGTTTTCAAGGAAACATTTCCATCCTTTTGCATGGAGTGGTGAGGTGGAGCTCTCACCTCACAATCAGGAGGCTGGGAGTTCGATCCTTGGTAGAGGCAGATATTTCTCTCTCTGAAAATATATCTGCTGAACAAAACTCCGCATTGGGGACAGGAAGGGCATCCGGCCATTAAACACTGTGCTAGCTCCATTAAGTTGCCCAGACTCCACCCCGGAAGGGATTATGGGGTCTTTAAAAGATGATGATTTCCATCTTTTTTCATCAAAAGTATTTATTTTGTTGAAGGGAGACACATTGAATTTGGCAGATAGTGTATTTGCTTCAAGTCGTGCCATTCTAAGAGAAAGTCCATTGAATCCGTTTGGAAGTTGTTATTACAGTATGGTGGGTGGCACATCATTGGCCAGATGTTTAGGCAGGATTTGGCATTTTCATCCACCTATCCAGTCCTTCCCAAGGATCTGGGATAGACAGATGTTTGATGGTGTTACACATATCATCGCCGGATGTAAGCTGTTCCAAGCAAAGCTGCCCTTTGCAATTGACTGCTGGTGAATTTGTCAATGCCAATAATGTTCAAGTGGTGCTCCAGATGTTTTGTGATTGCACCCAAGGCCCCTATGACTATTGGGACTATCTTTGCTTTCTTTTGCCAGAGTCACTCTATTTCTATTTATATTGCAGTGACACGGAAAAAAAAGATGGAACGAACTTGAGATTAGAACAGTGAATTTAGCCTGGACTGAATTTGCCAATTCTTAGTAGAGGAAACATATTTGTTTTCCTCACCTCTTGAAGGAACAATCAATATCTATATGCTCGGGGTAGCTGGCATTCTAATTATCTTTTTCCATCCGTTCCTGTTACCCTGGGTTAGAAAGCAGCAATATTGGAACCTGAAATATTCAGTCCATCACTAACTCCGCTAAGAGTGTAGAGACTTAACGGCAAGTGGTCTCTCCTGATTTGCTCATCAATTAAACTTAATCTGAATTCAATTGCCCTTTTAACAGCGTGATGATAACCGCAAGGATCAAAACCTGAACAGAATGGAACCATATTTGGTACACAGGAAGAAAAAACTGCAGGAGAAATGGGAAAGGAGCTGAATTTGGATGGGGTTGCGGAGGAAACAGTTCTGCATGCATCCCTGTTACAGGGGAAACATCTGGCCAGTGGTTAGGAAGGCTACTGACAGATCCTTCTATGCCGTCTCCTCCCTCTCAGTCGCAGGACCCAGAATGAAATTATTTTTAAGGGGTTAGGGTAGAGGTGGGTTTCAGCAGGTTCTGAACAGTTCTGGAGAACCGGTAGCGGAAATTTTGAGTAGTTCGGAGAACCGGTAAATACCACCTCTGACTGGCCCCGCCCCCATCTATTCTCTGCCTCCCGAGTCCCAGCTGATCGGGAGGAAGTGGGGATTTTGCAGTATCCTTCCCCTGGAGTGGGGAGGGAATGGAGATTTTGCAGTATCCTTCCCCTGCCACGCCCATCAAGCCACGCCCACCAAGCTATGCCACGCCCACCAAGCCACGCCCACAGAACCGGTAGTAAAAATGTTTGAATCCCATCACTGGGTTGGGGGGGGGTGGAAATCCCAAAAGTCACATACTGCAATCTGTCTCTCCCTGCCTTTTTTATCCGGGTTCCCAGAGACGGTTTTAAAAACTGGCTGCATTCCAGATGTGTTTGTGTGTGTGTGTATGTGCCACAGTCCTAAAGGAAATCAACCTTAACTGTTCTTTGGAAGGGCAGATACTGAAGATGAAGCTCAAATACTTTGGCCACCAAATGAGAAGAGAGGGCTCCTTGGAAAAGGCCCCGATGTTGGGAAAGATGGAAGGAAAAAGGAGAAAGGGAAGGCAGAGGATGAAATGGTTAGATAAGGTCATCGACACCATGAACATGGATCTGGCAAACAGTGGAGGATAGGGGGGCCTGGCATGGGATCATGAAGAATCAACTAAGACGATCAAAGGCCTGGAGACTAAAACATAAGAAGAACGGCTGCAGGATTTGGGTTTGGCTAGTCTAAAATAAAGAAGGATTAGGGGTGACATGATAGCAGTATTCCAGTATTTGAGGGGCTGCCACAAAGATGAGGGGGTCAAACTATTCTCCAAAGCACCAGAGGGCAGGACAAGAAACAATGGTTGGAAACTAACCAAAGAGAGAAGCAACCTGGAATTAAGGAGAAACTTCCTAACAGTGAGGACAATTAACCCGTGGAACAGCTTGCCTCCAGAAATTGTGGGTGCTCCATCACTGGAGGTTTTAAGATGAGTCTAAACAGTCAGTTATCTAAAATGGTATAGCTTATCCTGCTAGAGCAGGGAGCTAGACTAGAAGACCTCCAAGGTCCCTTCCAGCTCATTCTGTTCTGTTCTGTTCTATTCTATTCTATTCTATTCTATTCTATTCTATTCTATTCTATTCTATTCTATTCTATTCTATTCTAGACACGAATAAGTGATTGAACAATAACAAATGTGCCCTATTTATGGAATGGAATGGAAGGGACCTTGGAGGTCCTCTAGTCCAGCCTCATGCTCAAGCAGGAGACCCTATACCATTTCAGACAAGTGACTGTCCAGTTTCTTCTTAAAAACCTCCAGTAATGAAGCACTCATGACTTCTGGAGGCAAGCTGTTCCACTGGTTAATTGTCCTCACTGTTAGGAAGTTTCTCCTTAATGCATGCACGTACATTCATAGATATATACAGGTAGTTCTCGACTAATGACCAGAATTGAGCCCAAAATTTCTATTGCTAAGGGAGACATTTCTTAAGTGAGTTTTGCCCCATTTTATGACCGTTCTGGCCACAGTGGTTAAGCGAATCACTGCGGTGGTTAAGTGAGTCACAGTTGTTAAGTGAAGCTGGTTTCCCCCCCTTGACTTTGCTTGTCAGAAGGCTACAAAAGGTGGCTACAACAGTTCATTACATTGAACTGTTGTAAGTCAAGGATTACATGTTTAGCACCTTTAAATGTGGGGGAGGGGGGAACCAGGCTTAAAACCAACCGGGTTTTGCATGGTGTGCGAATGCCATGCTATGTCGTTTAGCGTAAAATGTCATGCTAACACAGTCGATTGGAATTTGGATGGTGGATTAGAAGCATGGCCCTCAAATGTGTCTTTTTGCATAATGGAGAGTTAACAGCTTTCTAGTCTGGAATAAACATCTTAGTCTAAGGTGGAATTACTGCAGACTGTAAAGACCCAACTTTATCAGCTGTTTCACCCCACAAATGTGGGGCCATCAGATAAGTGAAGAATGCAATTTCCTCTCCTGGTTTGTGCATATCTGTACAGATGAAGTACCCCTTTCAGCAAATTTCATTTCCTCCCCTCGGTAGAAAATTGCCCTTTTAAACAAGCGTGGCGTGGATAAAAGCTTTTTTATGGATTTTTCTAAGTTGCTTTTAAAAACAGCCAAGCCCCTCTGTGTTTATATTCCCCCCCCCAAAAAAAAGTTGGGGATAGATTGAAAATAAATCTGTTTGTATGTGTAATGTCTCCTCTTCAATTATTTAATAACTGCTGGATAGTGGAGTGAAAATTAAGGATTAGGCCACATTCGGCTTTATCACACCGTGCCAAGGTGTCGGAGGTTTAGGTAAACTCAAGTCAACTTCCTAGAGATATATGGGTTTTTTTTTATTATTATTATTGGTCCAGAATTCTCCAACCATTCTCCTACGAGGTTCAAATTAAGATTTTTTTTCTGGGATAAGCAGAGACAGCTGACTCGGCTATAAGCAGTAAGTCTTCCAGCAATTTGGCCATTTCGGTCTTTTTTAGCTGTAGACATTTCTCATGAACAACTAAAAAAAAAAAAAAGGTTAGAAAAATTGCCCCAAATGTAATTTAACTCAGAGAATGTGGAATTATTGACAATGATGAGAAGGAAGCAGTAGCAATCTGGCTCTTGGCTCTCAATTTTTTCCTCGATGCTTAGTTGTATATGTTGGCATTGAGTTTTGCTACTGGTTTACTTACCTCAGTAAGCTATTCCATAGTAGGAAATAGGTGTTCCTTATGCTGATATTAGAAAAGCAAGGATATCAGCCTGGCAACCAAATGTAGGTTAGTTCACTCTATTGTGTTCCCCATAGCTACCTAAGTGTCAGACCTGCCAGCACTTAAACCTCTAGATAGAAACAATCCTTGGCTCCATTGGTTGAGAAAGGTATAGTTTTATTAGAAGTCAAGTGTATTGCAGTAATGCAGAGCAAGAACTGAATTCCTAAGTTCAACTTTTGCCTCCCTTAACTGCCTCCCATCACTGACCCATCCCCCATGACCAATCTGGTTCAGAGCGGTCAGTTCAAGTGTAGGTTGGTATGCAGCTGCCTTCTTCTCCCAGCTGGGTGACCTTGAGGCAGCATCTTGGGGAGATACAGAAGTTACTTTCGCTTTCCCCCAAGTATCTCCCCTCCCATCCACCCTCCCAGCGAAGCACAAGCAACCATAAGGTGGATGTGAAAATTGGACCTTAAAAAAGCAAGACAGGAAGAAATTCAACTTGTTTGAGCTGCGGTGCTGGAAAAGGCTCCTGCATATTTTTTGGACAGCAAATGTGACTAACAAGCAAATAGAATAGAATAACAGAGTTGGAAGGGACTTTGGAGGTCTTC
>QLTV01002009.1:461420-475838 GCA_003457575.1 Thermophis baileyi
TAGCAATAGCACTTAGACTTATATACCGCTTCATAGTGCTTTTACAGCCCTCTCTAAGAGGCTTACAGAGTTAGCATATTACCCCCAACAATCTGGGTGCTCATTTTACCCACCCCGGAAGGATGGAAGGCGGAGTCAAACTTGAGCCGGTGAAGATTTGAACCGCTGAACTGCTGAACGGTCAGCTGAAGTAGCCTGCAGTACTGCACTCTAACCGCTGCGCCACCTCGGCTCTATAGAGATGAGGGAGAGGAGAGAATAGGGAAGAGAGGAGGAGAAGAGTAAAATAGAATAGGGAGAAGAGAGGAGAAGAGAACAGGAAAATAGACTAGACTAGACTAGACTAGGAGAGGAGGAGGGGAGGGGAGGGGAGAGGAGAGGAGAGGAGAGGAGAGGAGAGGAGAGGAGAGGAGAGGAGAGGTTATCACGGGTCAGGTGATCACCTTTTGCAACCTTCTGACAAGCAGAATAGGGAAACTAGGTTCACTTAACAACCGTGTAGCTAATGTAACAACTGCAGTGATTGTTAACAAATGTAGCAAGAAAAGTTGTAAAATGGGGCAAAACTCACTTAACAAATTTCTCACTTAGTATAACATAAATTTTGGGCTCAGTTGTGGTCCGTAAGTCGAGGACTATCTGTATAAGAATTCAAGAGATACCAGCTGCTTCCTAGAGAAAATGGGAGACGGGATTCTCAAAAATAGTGACTTTTGACCAAGTTAGTGTGTTTTTCTATTAACGCCATCAAGGAGCACGGCATTTCCTTAGGGCTGTTCTATTTGCATCTAGACAAGAACCTTGTTTGTTCACCCAAGTGTTAAGATTTAAGTCTGCCTTGTGAATCCGGCGTCTAAGTTGCTTTTTAAGGAAATTACAGCCTGCCTCTGAGGTTTGAATAGAAAATTATATAACCCAACACACAAAAAGGCCGTGTTTCCATCCCATTTCTGTGGTAGGTAGAGGCATTTGACCTTGAGAGCATCTCAAGTAGTTAATTGGCAGAAGGCCTCTTGAGCATATAGAGACAGAGACACAGTGTGTGTGTGTGTGTGGTGTGTGTGGTGTGTGTGTGTGTGTGTATGTGTTAAATTAAAAGGTTATTCTGGAAGGATATGCATATGTGTGTGGGGGTGTATGTGTGTTTGACTATACACACACAGACACTTATACTCTGGATATTGCTCTATCTATAATCTACCTACTCTATCTATCTATCTATCTATCTATCTATCTATCTATCTATCTATCTATCTATCTATCTATCTATCTATCGATCTATCGTCTGTCTGTCTGTCTATCTATCATCTATCTATCTATCTATCTATCTATCTATCTATCTATCTATCTATCTATCTATCTATCTATCTATCTATCTATCTATCTATCTATCTATCTCCACTCCACTCCACTCCACTCCTCCTCTCCTCTCTCCCCTCCTCTCCTCTCCTCTCCTCTCCTCTCTACTTCTTTTGTCTGTGTTTGTGTGTGTGTGTGTGTGTGTGTGTGTGTAATGTCTTATCTCTCATATCTCTATCTATCTATCTATCTATCTATCTATCTATCTATCTATCTATCTATCTATCTATCTATCTATCATCTATCTCATCAATCTCTTTCTCATACCATAGAAATTATCTATGTCTCTGTCTGTCTGTCTGTCTGTCTCTCTCTCTCTCTATCTATCTATCTTCTCTCTCTCTACCATGCCTCTATCTTCATCTTCTCTCTCTCTTCTCCCTCTCCCTCTCTCCCTCTCTCCTTTTTACCTCCCATAAATATTTCTTCAGTTCAGAAGTTGATTTACTACTCCTCTGTGCCGATGCTCATGCTGCACCATTTGTGTTCAGCCGTGCAACATAATTTATGATACAATATCCGTGTCCCTCGGTAATAGCAGTATAATTACACTTGATAAGAAGCTCTTGAAATCTGACTGGTTTGGGGGTTAGAGAAAAAAAAACTTCTTTTTTTTTAATGAGATTAATCTGCCTTTTGTCTACTCTTATTATAATGGGCATTGTTCTGTATAAATGGATCTATTTCTGAATGCAAAGGCAGGAAACAATTTGGAATTCCCACTCTGTATTTATACCGGAACCCTTTTTCCCACTTCCCCACTATTTCCTTCTGCTCCTTCGCTTTTCCGTCTCCGAACACTGTTGAGTAAATGAAGCTTAATATGTCACTTTCTCTGCCTGAACCCAGTGACACGCCTCCAGGGCTGGTTTCGGAAAGCAAAATACGTGAGATATTAATAAGCACACGGCCTTCTTTAAAAGTCAATTCAGGAGTCTATTATTTAACTGGAGCAGAGGCTCAGTGTGTCAATGGTGCGATGATTAATAAAGGGAATTGTTTGGTTCAGGGTACCAAGGTATTGAACTGAATAAGGTCTTTTTTTTTTCTTGTTGGGTTCATTTCTTCCCCCCCCCCTTTTTTTGGGGGGGGGAATGGTGCAAAACTGCTTTAGCAATTATTGTTTGGGGAGAGAACAGGTCTCATTCTATTTCGGGGATAGTAGTATTCCAGTATTTGAGAGGTTGCCACAAAGAAGAGGGGGGTCAACTTGTTTACCAAAGCACCAGAAGGCAAGACAAGAAACAATGGATGGAAACTCATCAAGGAGAGAAGCAACCTGGAATTAAGGAGAAATTTCCTGACAGTGAGAACAATTAATCAGTGGAACAACTTGCCTCCAGAAGTTGTGGGTGCTTCATCACTGGAGGTTTTTAAGAAGAGGCTGGACAGCCACTTGTCTGAAATGGTATAGGGTCTCCTGCTTGAGCAGGGGGCTGGACTAGAAGACCTCCAAGGTCCCTTCCAAGCTCGATTCTGATTCTGATTTGACAAGGGGGGTCAAACTATTTTCCAAAGCACCAAAAGGCAAGGCAAGAAACAATGGGTGGAAACTAACCAAGGAGAGAAGCAACCTAGAACTAAGGAGAAATTTCCTAACCATAAGAGCAATCAGCCAATGGAATAACTTGCCTTCAGACGTTGTGAGTGCTCCATCACTGGAGGCTTTCAGGAAAGGACTGGACAACCATTGGCCTGAAATGATATAGGGTCTCATGCTCGAGCAGGGGGTTGGACTAGAAGACCTCGGAGGTCCATTCCAACTCTATGATTCTATGTTCTATGCTTTATTGTTTGCGGAGAAGAGGTCCCGTTGTGTTGTGATGAGTTTTGAGATAAATTGAGACCATTCTGCATATCTTTAGAGGGTTCCCTGGGTATTGAGTGATATCTTCACTCAAGTTGGTGTTGACTTTTAGCGATCACAAAGATAGATTTTCTCCAAGAGAAAATGGTATTTCACGTCTTCCAACAGGGCACCATTGCTTCTATAACTGAATTCATCCAGCTTGCCTGTGATTGTCCGTCTTCTTCTCTTTTCTTCTTCTTTCCTTGCTTTCCCAGCATTAGGAGGCTTTTGCACAGAGCTGCAACTTCACATCATGTGTCTGAAGTCGGATAAATTGAGTCTGGTCTTTTGTGGACTTGCAATCACAATTGAGCCCCAAATTTTTCCACTTCCATTTCTCAAGTGACCTCTGCATCCAGTAATTGAGCAGTTTTGGCACCCAGATCCCTTATTATATTATTGACTTTCCCAGAATATACAGTAAATATCTTGTATGTAGCAGGGGTGGGTTCTAACTTACCTCGCTGCTGGTTCGCTTCCTCCCGTGCTGCGTGGCTGTGCCTCGTGGGCGTGCGCGCTTTGTGCGCACGCGCATGCGCACTGCCAAAAAATCCAAAACAAATTTTTTTTTAAAAGCCGAAAACAAGATGGCGATGCATGCGCAGTGCCGGAAACTCGGCTTCTGCGCATGTGCAGAAGAAAAAAGCCCAAGAAAAAAACCCCAGAAAAAAATTCCAAAAAAAAATTCCCCCCCAAAAAAAAAATCCAAAAAAAAGATGGCGGCGCCCACGGACCAGCACCGACAGAACCAGTTCCGTGATGTCACCGTGATGTCATCAGCGGGTTGCTACCGGTTTGGGTGAACCGGTCCAAACTGGGAGGAACCCACCTCTGGTATGTAGTATCTCAGCTTTTTTCAATCTAATGATGGTGGAGGAGGAGACAGAAGAGAAGGAGAAGAAGGAAGAGGAGATGATGGAGATGGAGGAAGAGGAGGAGACAGAGGAAAAGGACATGAAGAAGGAAGAGGAGATGGAGACAGGAGGAGATGGAGGAGGAGAAAGAGATGGAGGAGGAGGAGGAGATGGAGGAGAAGGGAGACAGAGACGGAGACAGAGGAGATGAGATGGAGAAGGAGAAAGAAGAGGAGATGGAGGAGGAGGAGAAAGAGGAGATGGAGGAGGAGGAGGAGGAGATGGAGACGAAGGAGACAAGATGGAGAAGGAGAAGGAGAAAGAAGAGGAGAGGGAGGAGGAGGAGAAAGAGGAGATGGAGGAGGAGGAGGAGGAGGAGATGGAGATGAAGGAGATGAGATGGAGAAGGAGAAAGAAGAGATGGAGAGGAGGAGAAGAGGAGATGGAGAAGGAGGAGGAGGAGGAGACAGAGATAGAGACGGAGAAAAGATGGAGGAGGAGAAAGAGGAGGAGGAGGCGAGAAGGAGGAGGAGGAGACGGAGATAGAGAGGGAGAAAAGATGGAGGAGGAGAAAGAGAGGAGGAGGAGGAAGAGGAGGAGGAAGAGGTGATTTCTTGCGGTCAAGGACCAGTCCATAAAACAACTTGCCTCCATATAGGGAATCCATGAGGATCTAATGTTAGGAAAGGAACCAATCACTTTGCAAGATTGGAGTGCAAACACACTGTGTCATATGTCAAAAATACTGGGAATGCCTTCTTGAGCAGGAGGACAGATGGCCTGAAGAAATTACGAACAGCTGCTGAAAGCAGACACCGGTTACCGAAAGCAGCTTTAGCAGGTGAAATCAGATTTGATAAACCTATAAAGGAGAGACTGGTGAATTTCTCCCAGGAGGAAGTTGCTGGTCGGTGCTAAGGCAGCTTTCCTGCTGGAAAGAAGCTGTGCGGCTTCTCAGGGAACCCCAAGGGACGAAGGAAATCAATGAGTCAGTCAATATAAAAGTTAAGCACCTGTACGGGAAGCCGTGTAGGTTCAGTACGGAGAACAAATTTTGAAACCAAAGTGCGCATTCAGCAGCTTGTGAAGTGCAGTGGTTTCCCCCCCCCCCCAACATTGCTTTTATTTCCAGATTCTCTCCTGAAATTATTACCCTTCAAATTGTCAGCCTTTGGAACGTAGAAGCTGAGATGTTCATTACCCTAGACATCTACAAACAGTTTTTGTTGGGTTTTTTTAGAACAATTAAATCAGTAGAAGCCATACTTCCCAGCCCTCTGTCCTCCCTGCCTACACATTCCTCATGGCATTTTGGTGTTTTTGTTCCCATCCTTACCAAGAAATGATCTTGTCTTTCCCTCCCTTTCCTAGCCAGGAATTTCTGTCAGGTTTTGTGTGTTGTGTTCAAACACAAACATATTGCTTGGATCTCTGGTAGCTTCTACCCAACGTTGGCTAATCCTGAAAATGCTAAGCAGCATCATTCTAGAGCCGTGATGGCGAACCCATGGCACGCAGGGCCCTCTCTGTTGGCATGTGCGCCGTTGCCACCTGGTGTTCGGATATACAGTGCACGCATGCGCGCCGGCCAGCTGGTCTTCGGCGTGCCGGAGCCCCGGAAACCCGAAGACCAGCTGGCCGGTGCGCATGCATGCACTGGCCACCTGGTATTCAGGTTTCCGGCGATCTGGCATGCACGAAGACCAGCTGGCCGGCGCACACCCAAAGACCAGGTGGCCAGTGCACGCATGCGCACCGGCCAGCTGGTCTTCCAGTTTCCAGGGCTCCGGCGCATGCACGCACGCGCGTTCCAGTTTGAGCGCTCGTTGCTGAAAAGGTTCGCCATCACTGTTCTAGAGAAAAGAATGAGGGGGGACATGATAACAGGGTTCCAATATTTGAGGGGCTGCCACAAAGAAGAGGGAGTCAAGTTATTCTCCAAAGCATCAGAAAGCAGGACAAGAAACAATGGATGGAAACTCATCAAGGAGAGAAGCAACCTGGAATTAAGGAGAAATTTCCTGACAGTGAGAACAATTAATCAGTGGAACGGCTTCACTCCAGAAGTTGTGGGTGCTCAATCACTGGAGGTTTTTAAGAAGAGATTGGACAACCATTTGTCTGAAACGGTATAGGGTTTCCTATACTGAGCAGGAGGTTGGACTAGAAGACCTCCAAGGTCCCTTCCAGCTTAATTCTGATTGATTGATCATATTTGGTCATGACTTGGATGGGAGATGACCAGAAATTCTGAAGGTTGCGGGCTAACATAGAAATGGAAAAACTCTCTAGTAGATTTGTTTATCCATAAATGAATAAAGGCAGGGGGTGGGCTGCTGGGGGTTCGCAGGGGTTCGGGAGAACCTCTAGCTAAGATTCTGTGCAGTTTGGAGAACCCCCAAATCCCACTCCTGGCTGGCCAGGAGTGTATCTCGCCTTTGTTACTTTTAGAAATCTCTGTAGTTTTAGAAATCATTCCAACATGTAATGGCAGACAGCTCTTTGGCCAGAATCATAGAGGCATAGGGCTAGAAGGGACCCAGGAGATCTTCTAGCCCAGTGTTTCTTTTAAGATATGTGGGCTTCAACTCCCTGAAATCCCCAGCCAGCCATGTAGGCTGGGGAATTCTGGGAGTTGAAGTCCACCTATTTTAAAGTTATCAAGTTTGTCAAACACCGTTCGAACCCAACTCAGACTGTTGTTGAACTTTGTGCTTGTCTTCTGAACAATCTCTCCAGTTTTGTGCAGTCTGCAAATTCGCCTGGGGCCTCTTCTACCCCCTTATCTATGTTTTGTTAAATGCAAGCAAAATCATGTTGGATTTGACAGACAACAGCAGCAGGAGAAGGCTGGTGGGACACTGTGTGGATGTCAACATTTAGGCATGGAAAGCACCATAAATTTTGTGAGGGGAACAGCTGGAACTAGCGAGGGACAGGGATGACAGGGATGTATCTCCTTCAGCTCTCTTATTTCCAGATGCTTTTCCTGGTTGCAGATTATCTTAGAAGCTTTCTCTCGTTCTCCCAAAGTAGGAAATCTGGAATAAAGCCAAACCTTGCAACTATTATATTTCACCTCTGAGATGGTGGAGTTGATCTTCTAAGTAGATTTTAACCACTTTCCGTTTCTCTTTGCATTCTCTAGCCTTTAGCTCAAATCCCAAGCTATCTATTGAAACAGTTTAGCCAATTATAATTTTTTTTAAAAAAGTATTTATCAAGTAGCAGAACTTATGACTGCAAATTCTGATTTAAATTTGAGGCTGGTGGAAAGGAGATGCGATTACAGGTAATAACTTACAACCACAATTGAGAGTGTGGAATTTTCATCATAAATTATCGCAGTCATACTGTTGAACCGGATTTGATTTTATCACCAGTTTTACGACAGTCGTTAAGCCAATCCAAAGTTATTAAGTGAACAGTGCGGTGTAAGTGTGAACCCACAGGTATTTTTTGCTGAAAATTGGCAAAAAAAAGGTAGCAAATCACTGTAAGACACTGCAGTTGGTCATAAATGTGAGACAATTTCATCACTTCGCTGATGAAGTTACAACATCACTGAAAAAAAGTGACCGATGACCATTTTTCGCACGTACAACCATTGCAGCATCCCCATGGTTACGTGATCGAAATTCAGACATTTGGCAGCTGACTCATATTTATGACGGTTGCAGTGTCCCGGGGTCACATGATCCTCTTTTGAGACCTTCTGACAAGCAAAGTCAACGGGGAAGCCCGATTCACTTAACAACCGTGTTACTAACTTAACAACTGCAATGATTGACTTAACAGCTGTGGCAAGGAAGGTCATAAAATGGAGCAAAAATCACTTAACAACTGTCTTGCTTAGCAATGGAAATTTTGGGTTCAATTGTGGTCGTAAGTCGAGGGCTACCTGTTTCAGTAACGCAGATCAGATGTGAATCCAACTTGAGTGATGATGATATGCTTGGTCTCATATATCTGGAATTATAAACATTTCCATCTGAGTTTGCTTGAAATTTCATGGAATTCAGGGAAATTTAGGGTGGTTAATTAAGCCAAGGAAAGGGAGGAAGTGGAACAGAGACAGGCAGAGTGGAAACAGGAGGTTGATGAATTGGACCAAGATGGGGTTGGCAGGTTGTGAAAAGCTGCCATATGTAGCTGCAGAATTTTGAACGGCCACTAGAGGACAGTCAAGAGACCTAGCGAACTGACTCTCGTGCCATCTAGTGGTCATTTGGATGTCTATGGAGATTCTCAGTCATCCAGGTCATGGTTGTCCCAAAAGTGTTTTTTTCAAGAGGCATCTGGACTTTCTGGACTTTTGTTTAGATTTATTGGCAACCTCACTCCAGTGCAATTTTTGAAGCAGAGAGAGGGAAAGTAAAACTGGATTGCATTTTATTGGCCGGTGAGGTTTAGCAATTCTGGAGAAATTCTCTTAGAGTAGCTGAGATGGACACCCTTTGTGACAGTAGTCATGATTTCCTTTCTAAATATTCAGGTATCTCTAGTTTGAGTAGCTACAAGGGGAGAACAGACCTCACCTTTTCAACTCTAGATGTTTTGTTTAGTTTTTAAGGCCAGGTGGTTGTAAGTCACAACGGAGTTTCTGAATTTGACCTCCACAGTAATTGACTCTTCTCCGGGGCACAGTTCTAACGTGAGAATTAGATCGACCCATATGGTGACATTTTGATTCCAATACAATTAAGCCAGTGATAGTTTGCTTCGGGGTATGTGACTCAACAACTCACGTTGTTCATATCAGGAGCTTCTGCTGACACACTGGCAGGTTTTTATGGCATTTGTACCAGGACAGACAAGCAAGTTCCATGGATGCTACGATGGTACACGAATATGTTATGTACTGACAGTTACATGGTTTCACCCAGGTCCAGCGTTTGAGCGGGAAAATGCTCAAACGCTATTGGTTAAAGCATCTGACAGCTCCTTATAAAAGGGCTAGCCGTCAGACTGCAAGTTGCTGGTTGTACAGAGAAGTTGCCTAGTAAAGAAGTTCCTTTTGAAGTCTGTCTCCTGTCGTTATTCCCACAACTCAACAGTGGCGACGAGGGCTTGGGAGCTGGAGAACGAAGACGATCGGACTTAGGTATTGCAACCAGCCAGGCGGATTTTAGAACGCGCTGCTGACATCTCGCCGAGCATGTCTGCCTTCCACCCACCTTCACCTTTCAACCTGGCGAAAGAGAAATGGGTGTCATATATGAGGAGGTTTGAATGCTTCCTAGAAGCTAACGATCTGTTGGGTCTGGCAGATAACAGAAAAAGAGCACTTTTCTTGAGTCACTGCAGCCACGATGTGTTCGACACAGCGGAGGCCCTGTCATACCCAACCCCGGTACAATCCGTACCGTGGCAGGTCCTGCAAGCGACCTTGAAGACCCACTATGCTCCCACTCCTTCCAAAGTTGTCCGGCGCTATGAATTCCAGCAGCGGATGCAGCAGGAGGGCGAGATGATTAACCAGTATTTTGCTGCCCTCCATAAAGCCGCGGGTCTCTGTGAATTCAGTGACTTAAATGACATTGTCCTGATCTCAGCCTGTGACCCTGACCAGCTCTGATTTCGAGTCAGAATGGTCCTGTCAAAACTGCGGTGAAGACCTGGCTGTTCCAGCAGGCTTGGGGCTGTTGATCTTGCTATTAAAATCTGGTGAGATCCGGCCAAAAAAAGGTGTGTATGGGTTTTTTAATTGTTGTTGATGTTTTTAAATTGTTTTTTATATAATGTATTTTAATACGTTTTTTTATATTTTAATAAGTTTTTTTCTGTTGACCCCTCACTCAAGACTGTGTTGAACAGGGTGTGGAGGGGATGGCTGAAGGACCCTGTCAAAACTGAGTTCAAGCCATTCGCACAGAGGCAGCACGAACTGTCAGAACAAGGAGGCTGCCTCCTATGGGGTGACCGTGTGGTCATTCCGGCCAGCCTGCGTACTGGAATACTGAGGACATTGCATGAGGGCCATCGGGATTGTCCAGATGAAAGCCTTCACTAGGAGCTATGTCTGGTGGCCGAATATGGATTTGGAAAGCCAAAATTGGGTAGAACGATGTCGGCCTTGCCAAAAGTCCAGGCCAGCTCCCCCAAGGGCCCCGGTACACGATTGGGACAAACCAAAAGCCCCTTGGTCACATTTGCATATCGACTTTGCTGGCTTTTTCATGGCCAAACCTTCCTGATTTTAGTCGATGCATACTCAAAATGGGTCGAGATATTTTTAATGGGTTCTACTGCTGCCGAGGCAGTAATCAAGGTCCTCAGGCACCTATTCGCCACCCACGGACTCCCAGATGTCCTGGTGTCCGATAATGGGCCACAGTTTACGGCCACCCAGTTTGAGGGGTTCCTAGGGGACTTGGGGAATCCGCCATGCCCTATCCGCGCTGTTCCACCCTTCAACAAATGGCCTTACGGAACGATTTGTCAGATCAGCCAAGGAGGCCCTAGGAAGGCTTGGCCCAGGAGATTGGCAGGCCAGGGTGGACAAATTCCTACTGACCCAACACATCATCCCTTGCATGGCCACCGGTCGCAGCCCAGCCGAATTACTCATGGGTCGCAGGCTCCGTTCGGTCTTAGACCACCTGCACCCAAACTACACCCCAAAAGTAAACCGCAAACCAGACCAAACCACCAGGTCATTCACCAGGGAAGACCTGGTATTCGCTCGAAATTACGCCAAGGGGTCCCTATGGCTACCTGAGAAAATTGAAAAAATCCTGGGCCCAATGTCCTATTCAATCAGGCTAACGATGGCCGACAATGGAAAAGGCACATCGACCAAATTAGAAGGCGTGTAATGGGCGAACTACCAAATCAACAAACTGAAAATAATTATACTCCTTCCCTAGCTAACTCAAGCCCGATGGAGCCGGAGGACCTACCTGAGGCACCAGGAGTCCAGCGGCGATCTCATGATGAACCGGTTCCAAAATCCAAAGAGGCCACGCCCGAGAGCTTCCAGGAGCTTCCAAGCTCAGACCTCAGAGCAGCAGCAGACCTGTCCGCTCAGGCTGCTGCCTCACCAACAACTGAGCTGCGCAGGTCAGGGAGGGTTCCTAAATGCCCCGCCTACCTGCGTGATTACGTATGCCACATGGATTGCTCCATCGAGGAGGGGAGGGGTGTTATGTACTGACAATTACATGGTTTCACCCAGGTCCAGCGTTTGAGCGGGAAAATGCTCAAAGGCTATTGGTTAAAGCATCTGACAGCTCCCTAGAAAAGGGCTAGCTGTCAGACTGCAAGTTGCTGGTTGTACAAGAAGTTGCCTAGTAAAGAAGTTCCTTTTGAAGTCTGTCTCCTGTCATTATTCCCACAACTCAACAGAATAGGTGTTGGGAAACATGAAGATTTTGGAATCAAGATCACATGAAGTGTTAATACCACTTTATAATGCCTTGGTAAGACCGCACTTGGAATACTGCATCCAATTTTGGTCGCCACAATGTGAAAAAAGATGTTGAGACTCTAGAAAGAGTGCAGAGAAGAGCAACAAAGATGATTAGGGGACTGGAGGCTAAAACATATGAAGAACGGTTGTAGGAACTGGGTATGTCTAGTTTAATGAAAAGAAGGACTAGGGGTGACATGATAGCAGTCTTCCAATATTTGAGGGGCTACCACAAAGAAGAGGGAGTCAAGCTATTCTCCAAAGCACCTGAAGGCAGGACAAGAAGCAATGGGTGGAAACTAATCAAGGAGAGAAGCAACTTAGAACTAAGGAGAAATTTCCTGACAGAACAATTAATCAGTGGAACAATTTGCCTCCAGAAGTTGTGAATGCTCCAACACTGGAAGTTTTCAAGGAGAGACTGGACAACCATTTGTCTGAAATGGTATAGGGTTTCCTGCCTGAGCAGGGGGTTGGACTAGAAGACCTCCAAGGTCCCTTCCAACTCTGTTATTCTGTTAAGATGGATCTAACCAAGTGTTGGGCCCCCTAGAACCCCACAGATCTATGATTTATCTCCTCCTTCCCCTCCTCATTTTTATCTAATGAATTGAGCCATTTTGGTGGTAATGGTTAAGGCTCCAGGCTAGAAAATGGGAGATTGTGAGTTCTAATCATTCTTTTGGCATGAAAGCAAGCTGAGTGGCCTTGAGCCAATCACCAGGAGACTGTGAGTTCTAGTCCCACTTTAGTCATGAAAGACAGCTGGGTGACCTTGGGCCAATCACCAGGAGACTGTGAGTTCTGGTCCCGCTTTAGGCATGAAAGACAGCTGGGTGACCTTGGGCCAAGAAAGTTTGTAAAATGAAGCAAAATTCACTTAACAACTGTCTTGCTCAGCAACGGAAATTTTGGGCTCAATTGTGGTCGTAAATGGAAGACTACCGTGTTTCCCCGAAAATAAGACCCTGTCTTATATTTTTTTGAACCCCGAAATAAGCGCTTGGCCTTATTTTCGGGGAGGTCTTATTATTTTGTGGCGCGTGGAGCAAGATGGGGCTTCTCTTGCCGTCTTACCTAATTTCTAGCTCTGTCTCCCTAACCTTAACCAGAGGAAATGGTATTTTCTGGGGAGGGTTTATTTTCAGGGGGAGGTCTTATTTTGGGGGGAGGTCTTATTTTCGGGGAAACACGGTACCTGTACTATATTCCTATAAGATCTTATAAACTTTGAATGAGAACATTGATAACTTGTAATATCTTGATATCTCTGGAGATTTCAGCTATTTTAAACGTGTGTTTTTTTTAAAAAAAAGATCATTTAAAAATCATTTTAATTTCATTTAATGTCACGGTGTTACATAACTCATCCCCTCCTATCGGTAGCTGAAAAACACAAAGGATGATAAGAATTCCCACCTACAGTTACGAAAAGTGCCATCCAGAATAAACAAGATCGGTTCCTAAATTCTTATTTATGTTTTTCAACTTTCTGACAAACCAGACAAACCCAATGGATTCCAAAACTGTAGCGTGTTGATGGCCAAATTTCAGTTTCTTTACTTTCTCTTCGTTTATCTCTGTTATTTTTTTTATTGAGCATGTATGAAATCATAAAAAAACCCCAAAAAGGACCGTGATGTGTTATAACATGATTCACATCCTACGTACATGGACAGAAGTAAAACACCCTCCAAAATGAATCAAAATAAATAATTAAATAATTTAAAAAAAAAACAATAAAAACTAAAAGAGAACAAAATGAATCTTGCGATAATTTAGGGTATAATCCTAGCAAATGTTCCTCTCCCTTAGCCATTCTTATCAATAATTTGGAGGAATTGTTTTGATTTTTTGGTTTTGGTTTTCAAGGTTTTTAGTTTTGAAAAACAAAACCATTCTTTCTCTTGCCCTTTGCACAATTGCTTTTCTGTAGTGTTTCAGCGTTGTCAGCGTGCGCGCACACACACACACACACACACACACACACACACACACACACACACCAATGCCCATCCACCAGGAATTGAAGGGAAGGGAAGGAAGAGGTTCTTTCTTAATCCGGGGACCATTTGCACGAGATGAAGTGTGGAAACATTCCTAATTAAAACCCGAATGCTTTTAATATATATCTGCAGTTTTTGTGAATTTTCCTACTTATTAGGATTAAACATTTGAATACTAATGAAGTTTCCCTTTTGTATCTTTCTCCCCCCCTTCTCTCTCTCTCTCTTTCTCTCACATTCTCTCTCTCTCACACACACACATTCTCTCTTTCTCTCACATTCTCTCTCTCTTTCTCTTTCTCTCACATTCTCTCTTTCTCTCACATTCTCTCTCTCTCTTTCTCTCACATTCTCTCTTTCTCTCACATTCTCTCTCTATCAAACACACACATTCTCTCTTTCTCTCACATTCTCTCACACACACACACATTCTCTCTTTCTCTCACATTCTCTCTCTCTTTCTCTTTCTCTCACATTCTCTCTTTCTCTCACATTCTCTCTATCAAACACACACATTCTCTCTCTCTTTCTCTCACATTCTCTCTCTCTTTCTCTCACATTCTCTATCAAACACACACATTCTCTCTCTCTTTCACTCTCTCATACACATTCTTCTCTCACATTCTCTCTCTCACACACATTCTCTCACACACATTCTCTTTCTCACATTCTTTCTCTCTCTTTCTCTCTTATTCTTTCTCTTTCTTTCTCTCCCATTCTCTCTTTCTCTCTCTATTTCACTCACTCACTCACTCACTCTCTCTCTGTGTCTCTATTTTTTTTGTAGTGAGACTGCTACAGAGTTATCTGGAATCTTACCAAGGTAAGCAAGCTGTTCTGCTAACCCAGATCTGTTTGTTGGAGCCAAAGAGCTGCTTTTCTAACTGATGCATCCAAGACAGCCTGTCACAGGTTTGGAAGGGGGGGGGGTTGGATGGG
>QLTV01002009.1:515687-529636 GCA_003457575.1 Thermophis baileyi
AGGAAGATGTCTGCCTGGCTGGTTGAAAGTGCTGAAGAAGCTAGTCACAGTTCTCCTGGCCCAAGCCCTCGTCGCCACTGTTAGATAGTGGGTAGAGATGACAGGAGACAGACTTCCAAAGCAGCTCTTTATTTCAGCTCTTGTGTAAGCAACCAGCAAAGAGCAGTCTGACAGCTTGCCCTTTTATAGGGAGCTGTCAGACAGACCAGCCAATAGCGTTTGAGCTTTTTCCCGCTCAAACGCTGGACCTGGTTGGAACCCTGCAACACAGTTGAAACAGTTAGAACATAACAAGGACTAACTGTAGATATTCCCTGCTGATGCCAAAAATACTTGAAACGCTTAGGAGATATGAGATTTCTAAATTTACCATTGGTTGTTCAATAACTTGAAAGTCAGCACCTACAAACAAGAAACATATTCAGCCCTCAGCTCCCCCATCCCCCCACCAAGCACATCCAAGCTTTAAGAATTTTAGGAGAAAAGGATTTTGGTAAAATGTTATCTTTGGGCATCTAGGAAACGAGGGATTACAGTGTTTGATCCCCATTGCTTTCCAGCTGTCAAATATATATACAAGGTCTCTGCAGCGACCAGCTGTAATGCTATTATAGCAAAGGAGATAGCTTTATTCGGAAGATTTTGAAAACACGCAGCCACACAAACATGGTTGCCATAAATAGGTGGTGACCTCTTACGATGCAGGATTTGTTTTAAATTATAGCACCATCTGGTCGATTCGCTTAAAAGCATTTATGGCTTGTGGATGGAAGAGGCTGATTACAATGTACATTTTCGTGTACATTGGCCCATCCTCATCTTTAGCAGTTGCCTAGTGTCGTTTGTGAGTTCAAGACTTGGTTTGAAAACCATCTATGTAAATCGCAAAGGTGCTTTTTTTCTAAAGGCAACTGGACTTCGTTTTATCCTTGAAGACGTTTCGCTTCTCATCCAAGAAGCTTCTTCAGTTCTGACTGAATGGTGGAGGATGGAAAGATTTATATTCCTTGCAAGTCATCTGGTCGTTGGTATTCTCTCTGAGAGTCGTGGAGGCCACTTAGAGGTTTATCTCTGCCCTTGGGGTCACCTAAATAGTGCAAATGTGCAATAGTGCAAATGGGTGTGCAGATAGTGCAACCACATCCATTTGCACTATTCAGGTGACCCTGAGGGCCCAGATATACAGATATGTTGGAAATAATGGCTCACATCTTCAGCCTTAGATTATGTTTGAATTCAACCCATAGTCAGTGTTATTCTTATATTCTTTTATTTATTTATATCTTGCCTTCATTATTTTTTACAAATAACTCAAGGCTGCCAATGTATCCAACACACCTTTCTCCTCCTATTTTCCCATACAATAACAACCCTGTCAGGTGAGCTGGGCTGAGAGAGTGACTAGCCTAAAGTCATCCATCCGGCTTTCATGGCTAAGGCAGGACTAGAACTCACCGTCTCCTGGTGATTGGCCCAAAGTAATTCAGCTGGCTTTCATGGCTAAGGCGGGACTGGAACTCACTGTCTCCTGGTGATTGGCCCAAAGTAATTCAGCTGGCTTTCATGGCTAAGGCGGGACTGGAACTCACATTCTCCTGGTGATTGGCCCAAAGTAATTCAGCTGGCTTTCATGGCTAAGGTGGGACTAGAACTCACCGTCTCCTGGTGATTGGCCCAAAGTAATTCAGCTGGCTTTCATGGCTAAGGCGGGACTAGAACTCACCGTCTCCTGGTGATTGGCCCAAAGTCACCCAGCTGGCTAAGGCAGGACTAGAACTCACCATCTCCTGGTGATTGGTCCAAAGTCACCCAGCTGGCTTTCATGGCTAAGGTGGGACTTGAATTCACAGCCTCCCGCTTTCTAGCCTGGTGCTTTAACCACTAAACCAGCTTTAAAAGACACACCACCCCTTCCTATCAAATAGTTTTGCATTGGTCCAGGATAGAGAAGGGATCACGTGGTTTCTTCCCCCCCCCTCTCTATTTTACTTTTCTAACGTACATAAAAGGGCTCAAGAGAGAATAACCAAAGGGAAAAAAAGAGTTGTTCCATAAGATTGTCCATACTAATTACCTACCATATTATTTCAAGCTGCTCCAAAATAATCTTTCTTTTTTGAGACATATAAGTACAGAAAATGTAGGCTCTGCTGATATTAAGCTGACTGACTTTTTCGTCTCCCGCCTGCTGTTTGTGCTAAATGGACTTGATGTTTGCTGATGTTTAATAAATAAACATCAAGCTACATTTTTTTTTTGCTTTTTTATGTCTTTCTTTCAGAGCGCTGGAAATTCGATTACTTAACTGTGTACTTCTCCAGGCAGTGACTGTGAGAAAGAGGCTCTGTTAAACTAGGGTTTATTGTCATAATGTTAGTGCATTGTTGTTGGTTAAAGAGATCCCAAGTCCAGTTCCCTCCTCAGCCACAGAGCTCACTCCGTGAGTTTGGGCCAGACAATCTCACTCAACCAGTGGTGAAATCCATTTTTTTTTTACTACCGGTTCTGTGGGCGTGGCTTGGTGGGCGTAGTGTGGCTTGGTGAGCGTGTCTTGGTGGGCATGGCTTGGTGGGCGTGGCAGGGGAAGGCTACTGCAAAATCTCCATTCGCTCCCCACTCCTGGGGGAAGGATACTGCAAAATCTCCATTCCCACCCCACTCTGGGGCCAGCCAGAGGTGGTATTTGCTGGTTCTCCGAACTACTCAAAATTTCCGCTACCGGTTCTCCGAACTACTCAAAATTTCTGCTACAGGTTCTCCAGAACCTGTCAGAACCTGCTGGATTTCACCCCTGCACTCAACCCAACTCACTTTCCAGGACTCGTGTTTGGATAAGGATTTGAGAAACTATAGTCCTTGCAAGACAGTTGTTAAGTGAATGTCAGCGTTCCAAGTAATGCACCCATAGAAAGCAGAACTCCAAGGCAGGTAGATTCCTCGAGGAACGATTTATTGGATACATCATATTGGTTACTCCACTCCTCCTCTCCCCAGCCACCTGTCGTAATGTCCTTGGTTCCCACAGGAAAACTTTTTGTTTTGACTACAAAACCCCAGCTATCTATTTCCCCCCTCCCTGTCCCCTCTTCTTCCTTGTGGCAACCCTGAACCCTCAAAGATGACCCCGGCCAGGTTCGCTTCAGGGTTGACAGTGAATCACTGCAGTTGTTAAGTTAGTCACATGGTTCTAGAGTGAATCCGGCTTCCCCATTGACTTTGCTCATCAGAAGGTCGCAAAAGGGGATCACGTGACCCGGGGGACACTGCAAACGTCATAAATACATGCCAGTTGCCAGGCATCTGAATTTTGATGACGTGACCATGGGGATGCTGCAACGGTCGTAAGTGTGAAAAACAGTCATAAGTCATTTTTTTCAGTGCCTTTGTAACTTCGAACGGTCACTAAATGAATGGTTATAAGTCAAGCACCTATGGATTTTCCCGTAATGCTAAACCATAACATAGTTAGTTCTTGCCATAAAACAGTGGTCCCCAACTTTTCCTGCTTGATGGACTGGCAGGGAGGGGGAAAGGGGATATTTCCATGGAGCTTCATGCTTGCTCCGCTGTTCGCACAAGTGCACACGCTTGCCCGCTGCTTTTGCAGCCCGGTTCTGAATGGGCCGCAGCCCGGTTTTGGGTCGCGGCCCCGGGGTTGGGGACCCCTGCCATAGCATATATGTGGATTGTAATCGTATGTGTCAACTCTGAAGCGAACCTAGCTGAACCTGGGTTTTGCTGTCTCATAGTTGCCACGAAGCCTGAGAGGGGGAAGGGAAGGAGGAAGTAGATAGACCGGCTAAGTCAAAACAAAAAGTTTTTCTTGTGGGAACCAAGGTCATCTCAACAGGTGGCAGTTGAAGGAGGGGAGGAGTGACCAAGCAGCCTGCCAGCTATTTTCATTGGACAATGTGATCGGTGACACCTGGGGAGGGAAATATGTGCTCTTTTAATTAGGTGAAAACTGTAGGAACTTTTAGAGTTGGTTTTCACTGGCTGTGCCAATATGATGTATCCCAGGAGTGTCAAATTCGATTTCATTGAGGGCCACATCAGGGTTGTGTTTGACCTTAGGGGGCAGGGGTGGGTGTGGCCAGGGTGGGCATGGCCAGCTCAACATCACTTGTGTCGGAGGTGCCTGTGGTGGCCTGAGCGCTCTGCCAGCGAAAACGGGCTCCCGAGCTCCGTTTTTGGCTGCGACGGCTTCCTGCAACTCTCTGCCAGCAAAAATAGAGCTTGGGAGGGCCGCCCACGGCCCTCCTGAGCTCTGTTTTTGCTGGCAGAGGCACCGCGGGCTGGTCCTTTACTGTTTCCAGGGTTGCCCTGTGGGCCAGATCTAACCACCCTGCGGGCCGGATCCAGCCCCCGGGCCTTGAGTTTGACACCCCTGATGTATCCAATAAATATGTTTTTTTGAGGAATCTACCTTTTGACAAATGCATTACTCGGAACGCTGACAGTATTATGGGAATGATCTTGGAAGATAAGAGAGAGGGGAAGAAATCCCGCCTAGGGACTGATCCGATAAGAGACAGCGTAGCCCGCAGCTGCATAACAGGCAGAGAAAGAGATTTCCCAACAGGAATCTCTCTAGTTTCTTACACTGTAAAAGTGATGGCCAGAGTTTTGTATTACCAGATTTGCATTAATTTAGTGACCAAAGCAATAAAGGTCATAAAATCGAGCGCAGACATGTGCTGACCCACTTCATGACTGCCATGACTTACGACCAGGCTCAATTATGGTCGTAAATCTGTCTCAATGAGTCTTCAAAGAAGTCTAAATAAGCCATTTCTGCATTCCTGGATATATAGCCCTACAAGGTTATTGCCCTAAAATTGACCTATCAAATCTGACTCAACAGAAAATTTACATTTACCTAGGACTGAATTGCAGTCAGTCCCCAAAGGTTAATGGGTTGGGATATAAATAAGCTGAAACAAATGGTATAGGGTCTCCTGCTCGAAAGGGGGTTGGACTAGATGACCTCCAAGACCCCTTCCAACTCTGTTATTCTGTTGTTATTAACATAACCCAATTTACCATGTTTCCCAAAAATAAGCCCTCCCCCGAAAATAAGCCCTCCCTGAAAATATTTAAACGCATGGCTACCCAGTCCCCACCATTTCCTCTGGTTAGGGAGACAGAGCTGGAAATCAGGTAAGACGGCAAGAGGAGCCCCATCTTTCTCCACGCGCCCCAAAATAATAAGACCTCCCCGAAAATAACGGCAAGCACTTATTTTGGAGTTCAAAAAAACAACAACATAAGTCACGGTCTTATTTTCGGGGAAACATGGTACTTTCCATGTCTGATAGCCAGTCATTTCCCCACCCCCACCCTTGTTCTTCCTTTTCTTTCCTTCTTGAAGTGTCGCCCCGATAGATTAGCCATTATTTTCGTCATTTTAGCACAGTTGAGAAGAGAGGAAAGGCACCGTTACTTGTAAAGGAAAATTGAGATCAAAGTGAAAAACAGATCATTTGAGTTGAGCCGAAAAAGCTTGCGTGAAGATCAAAAGAAACCTTACGGCAACGATGCTTCATAATGTTAGAATGGCCAGTTTAAGGGAAATAAATCTCCGGCCATCCTTGAGATAATCAGTGTTGTTAACAGTGGCACCACATAGTAGAAGTAAAGTTGGGAAGATACCAAATAAATCCAGAAGTCATTGCAAGCTGTCATGCCCCTGTCGGAGCCTGAATCTGCGGAGATACAGATACAGATACAGATTAATAGAGTTAATAGAGTTGGAAGGGACCTTGAAGAGCCGAGGTGGCGCAGTGGTTAGAGTGCAGCACTGCAGGCTACTTCAGCTGACTGCTAGCTGCAGTTTGGCGGTTCAAATCTCACCGGCTCAAGGTTGACTCAGCCTTCCATCCTTCTGAGGTGGGTAAAATGAGGACCCAGATTGTTGGGGGCAATATGCTAACTCTGTAAACCGCTTAGAGAGGGCTGTAAAGCACTATGAAGCGGTATATAAGTCTAAGTTCTATTGCTATCTAGTCCAACCCCCTGCTCAAGCAGGAGTCCCTATACCATTTCAGACAAATGGCAGTCCAATCTCCTCTTGAAAGTCTCAAGTGTTGGAGCTCTCACAACCTCCATAGGCAAGTTGTTCCACTGGTTGATCACTCTCACTGTCAGAAAGTTTCTCCTTATTTCCAGGTTGAATCTCTCCTTGGTCAGTTTCCATCCATTATTCCTTGTCTGGCCTTCTGGTGCCTTGGAAAACAGCCTGACCCCCTCCTCTCTGTGGTAGCCCCACAGAGGAGGAGGAGGAGGACGAGCCGGAGCTGCAGCCAATGGAGATCGAAGGGGCGGCTTCATTGGCTTCAGAGGAATGTGGGGAGGAGCAGGCCGAGACATCCCAGGGCCCCTCAGGATTAGGATGGCTTGCTAGCAGGGAGGAGCGGGGGCAGGATGACTGAGACAGGGCAAGCAGTGGAAAGGAGGAGCGATGGAGCTCAGGCGATGAGCAAGGACTGCCTCCTCCTGATCCCTGAGCACGGAGAGTGGAGAGAAGGCGGGAACAGCGCAGGCTAACCCAACAACTTGGGAGGAGAGCGCCCCGCCCCTCTTCACAAGGCACACCTGGGGACTGAGCTTTAAGGAGATGCTGTGGGGAGGGGCATTTGTTGGGAACAAATGCTGAATTCATGGAGTTTTGTGTGCCGTTGCAGACGTCTGGCTTTTGCAGGACTGCTTGCCTTTTTCCTGCTTCGTGGACATTTCCCTGTTCCTTTGCTTTGCTGGACTGCTAGCAGCCAGAGGCTGCTCTGTGTGTGTGTGTGTGTGTGTGTGTGTGTGTGTGTGAGAGAGAGAGAGAGAGAGAGAGAGAGAGAATGAGAGAGAGAGAGTGCTTTGCTCTGGGACTTGCCATGAATGTGGGAGCGTCTGGGGGAAAGTTGGAGCATTAAAGGGGAGTTTGAGCTCTCAGCTGGCCGTGTGGCCTTCGTGCCTTGTCCCGGCTCATCACACAAGCCTTCATTTCAACAAAGCAAAGAAGCCCCTGGCTTTTATAAAACGGATGGTGGTAGTCCTCAACTTACGACCACAGCTGAGCCCAAAAAAAGTCCACTGCGAACCGAGACAGTTGTTAAGTGAGCTTTGCCCCATTTTACGACCCTTCTTGCCGCGGTTCTTGGGTGAATCCCTGCAGTTGTTTGAGTTAGGAACACGGTTGTTAAATGAATCTGGCTTCCTCATTGACTTTGTTGGTCAGAAGGTCGCAAAAGGGGATCACATGACTCCGGGACACTGCAACGGTCATAAATATGAGCCAGTTGCCGAGCATCCGAATTTTGATCACGTGGCCACAACGTGCTGCGACGGTCATGTAACAAACCGTCATAAGTCTCTTTTCAGTGCCGTTGTAACTTAAAACGAATGGTTGTAAGTCAAAGACTGCCTTTAAGTGGCCTCCAACTCCTACAAAGGGTGAGGAACCCTTCCATCTTCTTCACCAAAGTTCCACCAAGCCCCCTGTTTCTATCTCAGATTATACACTATTGCCTCCTTTTCTCTCCCCATTGGCCCTTCCCAACCCCAAAGGATATTCTCAGATGGTTCCTATCCTCTTCTTAAAATTAACAACCAATAGTAGTGAAACAAACAGTTCTGAAAGAAAGGGGACAGAAAATACAGCAGATGTGCAGAGAAGAGCAACCTGAAGGCCACACAAGGAATAATGGATGGAAAGTGATCAAGGAGAGATTCAATCTGGAAATAAGGAGGAACTTTCTGACAGTGAGAACAACCAATGGAACAGTTTTGCCTTCGGAAGTTGTGGGAGCTTCATCACTGGAAGCTTTCAAGAAGAGACTGGACTGTTATTTGTCAGAAATCGTGTAGGGTCTGCTTAGGTGGGGTGGGGGTTGGACTAGATGACCTACAAGGTCCCTTCCAACTCTGTTAATCTATATAAGATGTCTTCTCAAAATAGTTTATGAGTATGGAACCTTCTTGCCTTGAACATCTTTTTACAGGAAGTGGGTTTGTTTTCAGCAGATGATTTAGGGCAGGGGTGGGAAACGATGGCCCTTTTATGACTTTTGGACTTCAACTCCCAGAATTCCCAGAACAATCATAAAAGCAGGGGTGGGCTGCTGGGGGTTTGCAGGGGTCCAGGAGAACCTCTAGCTAAGATTCTGTGCAGTTCGGAGAACCCCCAAATCCCACTCCTGGCTGGCCCCGCCCACTCCGCCCCTCCCCTCCCAGGAGTCCCCATGCAGCCTGTTTTGGATGCAGGTAAGTGCAGGGCATGCACAGAGGCTTAGGGAGGGCGAAAAACGGGCCTACTGGAAGTTCAGGAAGGCTGGAAACGGGCCCATTTCCAGCCTCCAGAGGGCCTACGGAGCCTGGGGAGGCCATTTTCGCCCTCCTGGAGGCTCGAGGAAAGCCTCCAGAGCCCGGGAAGGACAAAACCACCACCATCCCGCCACTGTAGTGCAGGAGGCTGACTAGGCCACGCCCACCATGGCCACACCCACCCAGCAACCGGGCAGAGAACCCTTTGCTAAAATTTTTGAAGCCCACCCCTGCATAAAAGGGCCATCATTCCCCACCCCTGATGTAGGGGAAGCAGTGGCAAAGCCTGGGGGCGAAGTTAAAAGAGGGATCAGCCTAGAATCCCTACGTAGCCACAAGTGGACTAACTCCAATCTCTCTTGTATTCCATTGGCGTTTATCTAACTCCAAGCAAGCACTAATCATTAGTTGAGAAAATCCCTGTGCATAGGATTGTTTAGCAATAGATCAGTTTAATAGGACCTTTATGTGTGAACCTGGTTTTTCATAGCAATTAAAAGGGTTTATAACCAAGACTTGGTTTTTGTGAAGTGTAAAGATGTAAGAGTAACGTGGCATCTAACGAGTAAGGTCAATATTGCTTTTACAGTCCACTTACTTAACAAGTGTTTCTGGTTTCTCCATAATTTAAGTTAGAATACTGCCAGTACTTTAAATATTCAGTTCACTTCCATTGTCCTTTCCTGTATTTTAAGTAAGAAAGATTGAACATAATGTCAGGACAAATCTCGACATTGTATATTGCCCATAGTTAGAAGTCTGGCACTGAAACAGTTTCAATGGTTCCGCCCTAATTCTCCACGCAGAATGAATGGACTGCTTCTTTCTCTTTCCATTATCATCACTCCATATATTTCCTTTAAAATCCGGTGCTTGTAATGCTCTGTCTTGAGCCCTTATATCTTGCGTGTTTCTCACTGGCTCTCAATTAAAAAAAACAAGCACGTTTAATCAACAAGCCCTTTTAGTAGAAATGTTGGGTTAAACTGGGAAATCCATTCCAGATCTGATTAGTTCACATTAACCGCCCAGATAAAGACCTGAGGTAATTTCTCTAAAGACTTACTACGCGTCACATAAATTACTCTACAGTTTCTGAGGAGAACTGAGGACAAGAATATCTAGCCAGAGAATGTATTTTGTGGATTTTGTTGGGAAAAACCTTAAGAACATTTTCTCCTAACTCAACAGTTGGAGTCAGCTAACCTGAGAGATCAAACGGGAAAGAGGAAGGAATAATTCAGGTAGTCCTTGAATTACAACCATTTGTTAAGTGACCATTCCAAGTTACAATGGCACTGAAAAAAGTGACGTATGGCCATTTTTCACACTTACGACCATTGCTACATCCCCATGATCGCATGATTAAAATTCAGATGCTTGGCAACTGGTCCTTATTTATGACGGTTGCAGTGTCCCGGGGTCAACTGATAAACATTCCCTCCATGTCTTAATCTAAATCTTAACTGAATCTTAATCTTAATCTAAACTGAAAGTCCTTTTGGGACTTTCTTGATGTTGTTCTTGCTTGATGGAATTAAAGGTATCGTCTCATAATGTGAGCTGTTTCAAGGTGGAACATGGAAAAAATTCTATGTTGAGGGGATGCAGAACAATTTTGGAGCTATCATGAAGAAGCAAATTTTCAGTCATCAAGGGAAGAAAAAACATACTTCAGATAAATAGTGATTCTTGTGAGGACAGGGAGTTGCAGCAAGAATTAAAAGAGAAGAGACGTTCTTCTTGAAATCAGACAAATTGAAGAGAACTAATTTTATGTCTAGCTATGAAAAGGAGATAAGAGAGGGCCGGGGAAATGCATAATTCCTAACTTAATTTTGGAAGATTCTACAAACCATGGTGAAGAACACAAAGGGCTAATTTCCAGACATTGCCAAGGATTTGTCATGAATACATCTGATCAAAGCGAGCTTAACTTAATAGACTGTGGGAATGCTGAGGATGTAACATAACTTGATTTCAATAAAGCGTTTGACAAAGGATATAATATGATATTCTGCCACTGGAGTTTGGATAGGATTTTGTGACAATTAAATGGATACCAATTGGCTTGAAAATTGAAATAAAGTGATGCTCATCTTCAGTTCCTTATCAAATTGGAGAGATTATTCATCTATGGAACGAGGTTCAATCTTGGACCTTTTACTCTTCAAACTTTAATCAATGATTTAGATTAAGACATGGAGGGAATGTTTATCAGAGGTATAGTTACAACCTACAATCACAATTGAGCCCAAAATTTCTGTTGCTAAGCGAGACAGTTGTCAAGTGAGTTTTGCCCCAGTTTACGACCTTTCTTGCCACAGTTACGGTTGTTAAGTGAATCTGGCTTCCTCGGTGACCTTGTTTGTCAGAAGGTAGGTAGGTGGATGGATGGATAGATAGATAGATAGATAGATAGATAGATAGATAGATAGATAGATAGATAGATAGATACATACATACATACATACATACATACATACATACATACATACATACATACATACATTTCACGAGAAGAGTCCTCCACTCCTCTGTTCGCAACAGAATACCTTATGCCACCAGACTTGAAATTTTGGGCTTAGACAATTTAGAACTACGCCACCTTAGGTCTGACCTAAGTGTAGCACATAAAATTATCTGCTACAATGTCCTACCCATCAATGACTACTTCAGCTTCAACCACAACAATACACGAGCACACAATAGATACAAACTTAAGGTAAACCACTCCAAACTCGATTGCAGAAAATGCCTGGAATGCACTACCTGACTGTGGTTTCTTGCCCAAACCCCCAAAATTTTAACCTTAGACTGTCTACTGTTGACCTCACCCCATTCCTAAGAGGTCTGTAAGGGGCATGCATAAGTGCACCAACGTGCCTACCGTCCCTGTCCTAATGTTCCCATGTACTCAAAACCGTCTCATGTATATATGTTTATACTTTTACTGTAATCTTATATATGCTTGACAAAAATAAATAAATAAATAAAATAAATAAAAATAAATAGATAGATAGATACATAGATACATAGATAGATGATGATAGATAGATAGATAGATAGATGATAGATAGATTAGATAGATAGATAGATAGATAGATAGATAGATAGATAGATAGATAGATAGATAGATAGATAGATAGATAGATAGATAGATAGATAGATAGATAGATAGATAGATACATAGATACATAGATACATAGATACATAGATACATACATAGATAGATGCATAGATGTAATAATAACAGTAAAATGCACAATATTTCTGTAACAATTAGAGATCTAGACATCACAAAGCCATAATTCTTGAATTCTGTGTTCCTATGTAAGGGGCACAGAATAAATAAGAATGATTTTGGTGCTTCTCTAAGGTGTCTCTCCTCTGACTTTGCAACTATATGTGCAGGTGGCTTTTAACATGTGAGATCAACTTTCCAAAAACAGAAAAATACACAACTCATCTCATTATCCCTGTTTGCAACTTCATAAATTTGCAGCCTGTAGAGCCCTCGTTTCTTTGTTACAAACATCTGAGTTCCTTTACAAATTCCCAAAAGGAAATTTGGATACAGGAAGGTTTATTAGAAGCAGATGCCAGGGAAAACTTGACAGTAGAAAGCTGGTAAGAGCAACATTATCATAAAGAGAAGGCCGTGAAAATGTCACTTGCTGTTTGGTGCTTTTGTCATTAATACACACTGCACAGAGCATGAAATATGACGTCTATGATGGATGGAAGAATTAACAGTATTGCTGTAGCCTCCAGGTATAATCAGTTTCTCCTTATTAACATAAAGCTAATTAGTAAAGATTTTCTGTGATCAAATAGCCACCCTGAGAGTCATTTTGAAACCAGTCATATTAAGCTGAATGTGGGCTGGGTAACTGGGAATTATGGAGATAAGTTACTGGTGACTGGGTCATTGGCCCAGATTAGGAGAAAATTGAAAATAATCTTGAAAGGGGAGGGAGAAGAAAAGAGGAGGCATGAGATTTAGGGAAGGGAGGGAGGGAGGGGAGGAAGGAAAGGAAAGAAGGAAAGGAAAGAAGGAAAGGAAAGGAAAGGAAAGGAAAGGAAAGGAAAGGTTTTGCATCCAGACTGAAAAATATACAAGAGCTGAAAGAACTATCTGTGAGAAAATCCACCGTAAGTTCACAGAAGGTAAGTTAAGAAGATCATAAAGAAGACTCCACTTTAACATACTTTGAAATATATGGGTTCTAGATGGGGAATGGTTCAATTGCTCCAATTCTTGTAACCCCATTCCTTTCTTTTCCACCAATCTTGTTAGTCAGCAAGAACCTTTTTTTCCATTTGTCATTTTTCAGTTGCAGGTACATTCCAGAGGGAGGAAATGAAAGAAAGCTTTACATTTTGACATTCCTCATCCAGAAAGAGAATTCTTGAATCCTTAGGATTAGGAAAGATTGATAATTTTAGATACAAAAGATTGAGAATCCGTTTCATATGGATGTGGGTGTGTGATGTGCCCACCATTTCCAGGTAAAGACAAGAAGAACCTCTACTTGTGAATCAACTTAAAAATCCCTGCCTTCATTTTTTTCCTAAAGAAAAGTGGTATTGAACAAATCTATATTCCAAAACTCCAGATACTTTTAAATACAGGTAATCCCCGACTTACAGCAATTCATTTAGTGACTGTTCGAAGTTACAACAGCACTGAAAAAAGTGACTTATGACCGTTCTTCACTCTTACAACCGTTGCAGCGTCCCCATGGTCACACGATCAAAATTTGTGCACTTGGCAACTGACTCATGACGGTGGCAGTGTCCCAGGGTCACGTGATCCCCTTTTGCGACGTTCTGACAAGCGAAGTCCATGGGGAAACCAGATTCACTTAGCAACCGTGGTACTAACTTAACAACTGCAGTGAGTCGCTTAGCAACTGTGGCAAGAAAAGTCGTAAAATAGGGCAAAACTCACTTAACAAATGTTTCACTTAGCAACATGAATTTTGGGCTCAATTATGGTCCTAACCCGAGGACTACCTGTATATAGAAGCTGGCACAGCTAAAGCTCTGCTGTATCCTTCATGTTTATCTCTGCTTAATACAACAACTCTGCTGAAGTTGTTACGGTCCACAGTGTTAGAAGTAATCCTGGAAAAAAAACAGTGGAAGATCTTGCCTTCAGAAGTTTGGGTGCTTCATCTCTGGAGGGTTTTAAGAAGAGACTGGACAGCCATTTGTCTCAAATTGTACAGGGTCGCTAGTACAGGGTTGGACTAGAAGACCTCCAAGGTCCCTTCCAGCTCCTATTCTATTCTATTCTATTCTATTCTATTCTATTCTATTCTATTCTATTCTATTCTATTCTATTCTATTCTATTCTATTCTATTCTATTCTATTCTATTTTCTATTCCTATTCCTATTCCTATTCCTATTCCTATTCCTATTCCTATTCCTATTCCTATTCCTATTCCTATTCCTATTCCTATTCCTATTTCTACTCTACTCTACTCTACTCTACTCTACTCTACTCTACTCTACTCTACTCTACTTTACTCTACTCTACTCTACTTTACTCTACTTTACTTTACTTTACTTTACTTTACTTTACTTTACTTTACTTTACTTTACTTTACTTTACTTGTGCCTTCTGCACTTG
>QLTV01002009.1:532240-542995 GCA_003457575.1 Thermophis baileyi
GCCGTCTGGATCCTGAGCCTGTCCTCTGGGGTGTTAGCTACTCCTACCAGCTTGGTATCATCTGCAAATTTGGTTAGTTCCCCTTCTATTCCCTTGTCTAGGTCATTTATGAAGATATTAAAGAGTACTGGGCCTAAGATGGAACCTTGTGGTACCCCACTGCTTACTTCTCTCCATGTAGACTTAGACCCATTGAGAACTACTCGTTGAGTACGGTTAGTCAGCCAGTTGTTAATCCATCTGTTCGTGTAGCTGTCTATCCCACTTTTTTCTAGCTTACGAAGAAGTAGGTTGTGGTCTACTTTGTCGAATGCTTTGCTGAAGTCTAAGTATATTATGTCCACAGTATTTCACTGGTCTACTAGTTTAGTCACAGTGTTGAAGAATGAAATGAGATTGGTTTGGCATGATTTGTTCTTAACAAACCCGTGTTGGCTGCTGGTTATTACTTTGCTTGTTTCTAGGTGGTGGCAGATCTGTTTTTTAATTATCTTTTCCAGTATTGGCTTTTTTGGCCGCCGCTGCACATGTATGTTCACCCTGGATGAGATCCACCAAGAACATTCAAGATTTCATGTCTCTGGAGATTCTCAGTCACCCACCCAGGTCATGGTTGTCCCAAAGCTATTTTTTTCAAAAAGCAGCTGGACTTCCTTTGTTTTTTCCTTGAAGACGTTTTGCTTCTCATCCAAGGAGCTTCTTCAGTTCTAAAGAAGCTTCTTAGATGAGAAGTGAAACGTCTTCAAAAAAAAAAAAAACCACAAAGAAAGTCCAGTTGCCTTTTGAAAAAGCACCTTTGGGACATTCTAGGTTTCAATGAACTGCACTGTCTCTCTTACAACCTACCAGCTGGAGCAGACTAACTAGTTTGTTTTTGAGATAATGTTTTCCTACAGGCTGATTTAATATTGGAAGGAAAGGCGTGGAGTGTAAATTAATGTTTTTTCCAGGCCCAGCAATCTCATAAAAGCTGTTGGTAAGAGGCAAAGCAGATAGGTCCTGATTTGGCATCAGCATTTTTTCATCCCTACCAAGTGCTATGTTTTTAATCAAATGTGAAATATAGACTTGGCAGGTTGAAATGGATTAGCCTCCCTTGTAAGTAACTCTTGTCTGTTTTAGTCAACAACAGGCTAGCCATTTTTCCTGAAATTTCACACTTAACAGAGTCATTTTTTAACTTCATCGGTTTTATGGGCTTCTGCAAGGCTGGCCTGTCTATTGTGGCTGATGTTTTTAAACACTGTCATTGAAACGCAAGCAAGTGTTGTCCTCGTTGAATTTCCCATGAAGATGTGACGGTCTCTAGGGATGGGTTCAAGAAGAGGACAAGCAAGATGGCAAATCTAAATGGGGTGGAATGTAGTCTGGATTCCTAGGAGGGAGGGGCCACATTCCAGAGAACAAACAGACAGCAAACTTTAGATACCAATTGTAGAGAATATTTAGAATCGAATAGAATAACAGAGTTGGAAGGGACCTTGTAGGTCATCTAGTCCAACCCCCTGCTCAAGCAGGAGACCCTATACCATTTCTAACAAATGGCTGTCCAGTCTCTTCTTGAAAGCTTCCAGTGATGAAGCTCCCACAACTTCTGAAGGCAAGATGTTCCAGTGGTTGATTGTTCTCACTGCTTGGAAGTTTCTCCTTCGTTCCAGGTTGCTTCTCTCCTTGGTTAGCTTCCATCCATTGCTTCTTGTCTTGCCTTCTGGTGCTTCGGAAAATAATAATCTTCATTGCATTTTCTGCCAGAACTGCAACCAAATAAAGTGCTTCAGAGAGATTCCCTCCCACACAGCACAAACTTCAAAGCGCCCCTCCTATCTCTTTCTTTTAGATTGCATTTTCTTTTCATGCTTTCTTTGCAACCCAATCAATAAATGTCTACAAAACCATTCCAGTATGAATGTGGCCATGTGTTGGTCCTTTTCACACTTCAGATGGATTTTGTTGAAAGTCCCCTGTGCCCGCTAGTGTATTTTAAAAGTTAATGGGCGTACTTTCTCTCTAATGTTCTACTCAAGGTTGCCCTAATTCAAGTTTGAGACAGCCAGCCTGTCATGTATTGTGGCTTCGTTGCTAGCTACAACATGTGGCAAATTGTAATTATGGCCTATTTTTAAATGTTAGGCATGCATATTTACAGCTCCGCTGTGAAGGTTTAATATTTATCCCCTCCCTTCCTTCTAATTACAAATGAGTGTAAATGGCCTTTTAAACATCTCCCTCAAATTTGTGAGACGAGAAATGGATTGGAGGATGTCTTCCAACGTTAAGGAGAAGGTCTCCAAGGGAAGGACTTCTTCTTAGCAGTGACACTAGAAAAAGAACCATGGAAAAGAGTTTTGTACTGGATTTGGGGTTCAGTGAAAGCACCCAAAACCAAGACAGACTGCAGGATTTTAAGCAGATAATTGTACAGGTAATCCTTGACTTACAACAGTTTGTTTAGTGACTGCTTGAAGTTACAAAGGCACTGAAAAAAGTGAGTTATTTCCATTTTTCACACTTACGACCACTGCAACATCTCCATGGTCAGGTGATCAAAATTCAGACACGTCAACTGAATCATATTTATGACGGTGGCAGTGTCCCAGTGTCATGTGATCACCTTTTGCGACGTTCTGACAAGCGAAGTCAATGGGGAGCCAGATTCACTTAACAACTGCGTTAATCACTTCACAACTGCAGTGATTCACTTAACAACTGTGGCAAGAAAGGTTGCAAAATGTGGCAAAGCTCACTTAACAATTGTCTCACTTAGCAACATAAATTTTGGGGCCCAATCATGGTCATAAGTTGAGGACTACCTGTACAATGGAAAGCGCAACATTCACACACATTCATGTTAATAAAACAAGAACACCCATTGTAATTTCTCTGAAATCTTTTTTTGTTTTTTACTTTGAACTATTTTTTGCTCTCTTTCATCAGCTGAAATGAAAATTCGTAGAAAACCATTGAGAAATGAAATTTAGCCTAACAATAACGATAAGAGTAACTCAGAGGTGGGTTCCTGCTGGATCTGACCGGCTCTATAGAACCGGTAGCGGGAATTTTCCCCCGCTCGCCAAACCGGCAGTGATGGCTGGCTGGACACGCCCCCTGGCTCTCTCGGCAGCGCCATAGGCGCCGCCATCTTGTTTTTTGCTTCTGCGCATGTGCAGAAGCTTGATTTTTAGCACTGCGCATGTTCAGCGCATGAGGAAGCGAACCGGCAGCGAAGTAAGTCAGAACCCACCCCTGGAGTAACTTATGCAAAAGCTAAGAAGCCATATCAGGTGTGAATTGATTAATTGATGAGGGGAATGAGCTTCTATCATATTTTCAAGAGCCATCCCAGTGATGTGAGTGGTGGTGCAGTGGTTAGAATCTAGTATTGCAGGCAAACTCTGCCCACAGTCAAGAGTTCGATCCTGACTGGTTCAAGGTTGACTCAGTCTTCCATCCTTCCGAGGTGGGTAAAATGAGGACCCAGATTGTTGGGGGCAAGATGCTGACTCAGTAAACGGCTTAGAGAGGGCTATAAAGCACTGTGGAGTGATACATAAGTCTAAGTGCTATTGCTAAGTGCTGTGTGCTTTCTAATGGAGCATGTGAAACTTACCAATGAGAGGTAATGAATATGGAGTGGTAATTGGAGAATTGGATTAGAACTGGGGAGATCCACCAAATTATAGAGTCATAGAGTCATAGAGTCATAGAGTCGAGAGATTCATTTAGGCTACTGAATCCAACTGCTTGTTTTGGGCAGGAATCCAAATTAAACAATTCCAGGCAGATGGTTTCTGCTTGAATATCTCCAACAGTTCATTGGTCCCATGGCTCTTACTGTTAGAGAGCCTTTCCTAACATTTCACCGGAATCTTCCTTGCTGTGATTTAATTGATTATTCCATATCTGGCACTCTGGATCAAGAAGGAACCAATCTGGATCTTTTTCCATGTAAAATTTTATTCAGGTTCTTGAAAAGTGATCTCATGTCAGTGTCCAAGGGATCTCCACCATCTTTCTCAATGCAAACATTCTTAACTTATTCTGTCTCTCTTTAGAACAGGGGTCCCCAAACTTGGCAACTTTAAGACTTGTGGACTTCAACTCCCAGAATTCTCCAGCCAGCATAGCTGGCTGGAGAATTCTGGGAGTTGAAGTCCACAAGTCTTAAAGTTGCCAAGTTTGAAAACTTCTGCTTTAGAACATTTATCCAGATCTAAACCTTCTCAATTATGAAGCTCAGAGGTAACTGTTGAACTTAACTCAGCATCTAGGATAGAGATGTTGTGTTGATAAAACCAAAGGGGAGTGTGTCAGAGCATGTCCCATGTCTTTTAGATCTCCTGGAGGAGGAAGAAAAAACACCTTACCTTTAGAGAGAGATTGGAAAGTAACAGCAAGGACATAACAAAACTTTTTCCATATCTCTTAAGGACAGTTCTCATTTTCAGCTGTAATGAATTACATGTGTTGCCACTAATGTTAAACAACAGCTCCATTGACAAATCCAACTGGAATCTGTATATGGAGTAGTACTGAGTGTCGTCTTGCCTTTGACTTTTAGCAGCTATGTCTTTAGTCAGCCCTAAAAAAATTAGCATTTTTATCACATCAAATCAAAAACTACTTTTGAACATATCTGAACAGATATGGAGGTGTTTGGTCGGGGTTTTAAGTTTTTTTTTTTTTTTTTACTCCTCATGGAAAATTTTGCACATTTGTAGACTTGAGTTGTGGATTGGGAAGGGGAGGGGGAAAAGGGAAAGGAGGGAAGGGAATTGAAGGGGAGGGAAGGGAATTGAAGGGAAGGAAAGGAAAGGGAGGGGAAAAAGTAAAGGAAATAGAAGAGAGGAAAGGAAAAGGAAAGGAGATGGGACAGGAGAGGAGAGGAGGGGAGGGGAAAGAGGAAGGAGGAAGGGAGAGAAAGAAAGTGAGAAAGGAAGGAAGGGAAGGGAAAGGAAAGGAAAGGAAAGAAGGAAAAGAAAAAGAAAAGGAAGAAAGGAAAGGAGAAGAAGAGGAAAGGGAGTTATATTTCAAAAGCTGCCAGTCATGAGTAACAATTCAATCTGCAAATATCTGGGATTTGGGGGGGGGAGGGATGTGATATTGATGGGGTTTTACATTTAACACCCTAGACTGCAATTAGTTGTAATACCAGTGTGTGATTTAAGTGAAGGAAAGCTTATTTCTGGCTCTCACTTCTTCCACCAAGGGGGGGGGGGAAGAGGTAGAGAGAAGGCCCGATAGAAGAAGCTAAATGATTATCGGCATTCCAGTGAGAGGCTGAAGAGTTTCACAAATAGAAGCCGCCATTTTGTAATGGGATATTTTATGTGCTTTAAAAAAAAATACATCGGATTCAACTTTTTCAGCATCTACAAGAAGGAAGTGATTTCCTTTGGGCTGCGTCGCTGTTCCCAAGCAGGGCACATTATTAGTTTTTATCTCTGCAACTCCGAGCAGCCATTTGAGTCTTCAAGTCAAGGTTGAGAAGATTTACTGATGGTAATTGCTGTGCGGGGTCTCTAATGTACAGCAACTAGAAAAATTAACAGAACCGCAAACAGCTTGTGGAATTACCTACTGCTTTAATTTATCAAACAGCAAGGAAGTCGCTGCTAGTCTACCAAGCCTCAGTGAAAATATTGGGTTTTAAGAAGCTCCAATAAATTAGTCCAATAAAAGGAAATGACCAGGGAAATGCTCTATGGGGAAAAAAATAAACCACAACTATGTCATTTGAAGAAAAGGAAGCTTTTTCCGAAAGGGTCATTCAACTTTTCCTTCAAATTCTAGTGTTTTTTTTCCATCTGGAGAACTTGTGTGGACTTCAACTCCCAGAAAATAATGTTTTGGGCAAAGTGTTAGATAGTGGTTTAGAACACACAGTTAGAACACACAGTTAGAACACAACACAAAGGAAGGCTCCACACCAATTTGCCCCACTTAGGTAACCCTGAGGACACAGATAAACCTCCAAGTGTCCTCAATGACTCTCTAAAAGAATGCAAATGACCAGCTGTCTGCAACAGAGGTGGGTTCCTCCCGGTTCGGACCGGTTCGCCCGAATCAGTAGTGACCCACTGGTGACGACATGATGATATCACCGATCTGGTTCAGTTGGTGGTGGTCCGTGGGCGCCGCCATCTTTTTTTTGAATATTTTTTTTTGAATGTTTTTTTTTCTTCTGCGCATGCGCAGAAGCCCAGTTTCCGGCACTGCGCTTGCGTCGCCATCTTGTTTTCAGCTGTTTTTGGGGGGGATTTTTCACACGCGCGCCCACGAGGCGCGGCGGCGCGGGAGGAAGCGAACCGGCAGCGAGGTAAGTTAGAACCCACCCCTGGTCTGCAAGGAGTATAAATCCTTCCATTCCTCACTATCCTGTCAGAGCTGAAGAAGCTTCTTGGATGAGAAGCGAAATGTCTTCAAAGAAAAACCAGAAAGTTCAGTTGCCTCTTGAAAAAAAGCACTTTTGGGACAACCATGACCTGGATGACTGACAATCTCCATAGACAATTTGCCTTGAATTTACTTGCTGCCTGGTGCACCTTTGATGGAGTTCTGATTTGTTTGAAATTAATGGTTTCTTTACCAAGGGCTGCCCAGGTCTCTTGTTTTATAGTAAAAAGAGGCTAAAGGCAGGTTAAGAACATCAGAAGGATGGACTATAATTAAAGGCCCCATCTACAATAACCCTAAAGTGAGCAGATGGAAAAAAAAAAGAACTTATCCATCACTTCCACTTTCTATTATTTATGCCTCTCGTAATTGGATTCCGAGGGAATTCCAATCATAAATGTTCAACGTAGCAGCTCAGCTAATAACCATTGGCAGTTCTGCCCGTGAATTTGTCTAAGCTGTTTTTTTTTTAAAGCCGTCTCAACTAATGGACGTCTTTGAACTAGAATCTCCCATTTAATCTCTGGGTTGGGGGAAGCAGTTTATTCTTTTGCCAGTCTTGACAGTCCTTTGGTTTCAGGGCACGGAAACAGTAGTGGGATTCAAAAATTTTTACTACTGGTTCTGTGGGTGTGGCTTGGCGGGTGTGGCTTGGTGGTCATGTGACTGGGTGGGCATGGCTGGGTGGGCATGTGACTGGGTGGGAGTGGCCAACTCGATGTCACTCACATCAAGGGGTGCCTCACCTGGCCTCTCCTCACCCCTCCCCCTCCCAGCCACTCCTTGCCTTGTTTTGTGACGGAAAGATTCATTAATCCAGAAAACTTTGCAAATGCTAAGCTAACCTTGCTAACTAGAGAACATAGGAGATATACAGATAATCCTCTATTTATGACCACAATGGATCTCCAAATTTATGTTGCTAAGCGAGATAGTTGTTAATTGAGTTTTGCCACACCATTTTACAACCTTTCTTGCCACAGTTATTAAGTGAACCACTGCAGTTCTTAAGTTAGTAACATGATTGTTAAGTGAATCCGGCTTCCCCCTTGACTTGGCTTGTCAGAAGGTTGCAAATGTGATCGCACGACTCCGGGACGCTACAACCGTCATAAATGTGAATCAGTTGCCAAGCATCTGAATTTGGAACACGTGACCTTGGGGATGCTGCAATGGCCGTAAGTGTGAAAACCTTTCATGAGTTACTTTTTTCAGGACCATTCAAATGATCACTAAATGGACTGTTGTAAGTCGAGGACTATCTGGACTCCAAGATAAATGGAGAATGCCAGACTGTGGATGTAGCCTACATTGACCCAGATGGATTTGCGTTATTTATGTTGGCCTGCAAGACCTTGGTGGACCAGAGGGTTTTCCCATCTCAAAATCTGTGCCCACCTGGAAATTAGGACATGAGAAGACAGGAGGTGGAGTGGCAACTGTCATCCTTGATTTGCAGAGAATTTATTGAAGATCTTTTCTGCAAGTAACTGGATGGAAAGGGCTCTGGTTGAAATTGGTCTTTGGGAAATGGCATGGTTTCGTCCTCCCTGCTGCCCAGTGCCACCTCTGCCTGAGCTGCTGGATTCTGTGGCTGTGTTGGCAATGGAGATCCTAAGGCTCTCTCAGGATGGGAGTTGGTGACTATGGTCTTTTCCCAAGCTATTTATTTATTTGATCTTTTATAAGTAACTCAAGACAGCAGACATAGTTAATACTCCTTCCTCCTCCTATTTGTCCCACAATGACAACCCTATGAAATGACTTTGGCTTTGGTATAGTTTCCTGGTGATTGGGCCAAAGTCACCCAGCTGGCTTTCATGGCTAAGGTGGGACTAGAACTCACAGTCTCCTGGTGATTGGCCCAAAGTCACCGGCTTTCATGGCTAAGATGGGACTAGAACTCACAGCCTCCTGGTGAATGGCCCAAAGTCACCGGCTTTCATGGCTAAGATGGGACTAGAACAGGGGTGGGTTCCACTTACCTTCCCTACCGGTTCACATCGCGACAGAAGTGCGCATTTTGCGCGTGCTCGCTTCGCCCACGCATGCGCCGACGTCATGTCGGGGAAATGACCATCTGCGCGTGCGCAGAGGGTTCTTTGCCAGCAGCGGTGACCGGAGAACCGGTTCGGGTGCGTGGACAGCCGGCCATCGCTGCCAGTTCGGCAAGCGGGTACAAATTTCCACCACCAGTATGGGAGAACCAGTGGTGGGTTGCTCCCAGTTCGGACCGGTTCTTAGAACCGGTAGCAGCGGTGGTGGGTGGGCAGAGCATGCGCAGAAGCATCGGGTGCACGTGAACCGGTAGTAAAGGGTTTTAGAACCCACTACTGGGGAGAATCGGTCTGAACCGGCAGCAACCCACCACTGGACTAGAACTCACAGTCTCCTGGTGATTGGCGCAAAGTCACTGGCTTTCATGGCTAAGATGGGATTAGAACTCACAGCCTTCTGGTGATTGGCCCAAAGTCAGCTAGAAGAAGAATAGAATAGAATAGAATAGAATAGAATAGAATAGAATAGAATAGAATAGAATAGAATAGAATAGAATAGAAGAATAGAATTCTTTATTGGCCAAGTGTGATTTGACACACAAGGAATTTGTCTTGGTGCATATGCTCTCAGTGTACATAAAAGATGGTGATGCATGCGCAGTGCCGGAAACTCAGCTTCTGTGCATGCACAGAAGAAAATAAAATAAAATAAAAATTCCCCAAAAAAATTCAAAAAAAAGATGGCGGTGTCCACAGACCGGCACCGACCGAATCGGATCCGTGACGTTATCGTGACATCACCAGCAGGTTGCTACCGGTTCGGGCGAACCGGTCTGAACCGGGAGGAACCCACCTCTGTTCTGGATGTAGAAGAATGATACGCAGTTATCAGAATGGGGTTTCTCTAGATTCTTCAAACAGAGGCAATAATAGCATCACTCGTCCCAAAGGTGTGTTTTTCCCCCCCAAAAGGCAAAACTGGGCTTTCTTTTGGTTTCTTCCTTTGAAAACGTTTCACTTCTCATCCAAGGAGCTTCTTTGGTTCTGTTCAGAACTTCTTCAGAACTTCAGAAGCTTCTTCGATGAGAAGTGAAACATTTTCAAAGGAAAAAAAACCAAGAATGTCCAGTTTTGCCTTTTGGAAAAAAGCACTTTTGGGACATCCATAACTTGGATAATTGAGAATTTCCATAGGCAATAGCTTCACTCTATCCGACAACAGAGTGAATATCATCTCCTTTTAATGACTCCATAATCCCTTGCAGGTTGGAGTCTGGGCAACTGAATGGAACTGCGTGTTTACTGGCCGGATGCCCTTCCTGTCGCCAATGCAGAGGTTTTTTTTTCAACAGATATATTCTCAGTGTGCCCAGAGAGAGAAATATATGCCTCTACCTAGGATCGAACTCACAGCCTCCTGATTGTGAGGTGAGAGCTCCACCTCTAGGCCACCGCACCACTCCGGCTTTCATTCCTGATGCAGGACTAGAACTCACCTTCTCCTGGTGATTGGCACAAGATCACACAGCTTGTTTTTATGCTTTATCCACCTTTTTACAAGAATCTTCCCAGATTAACTGCACTCACTAAAGAACAACTAGATAAGCCCTGCAAGATTTTTTTGCGGGAAGAGGTCTTCCCTCTTTGCTTCTTATCCTTCAGGAATTCAGGCTGGCCAATCTCTAAACTCCTCTCTCACTTCAGCTGCAGATTCCCCCACATCATTACCTTGTCTGTGGCTCTTCCTGTCTCCCAAGGCTATTCCCACATACCGTTACAGGCTGTTTGCCTCACAATCTCTGGAAACCATGATTAGTTTGGGGATCAACTCCAATTGGCTAGAGAACCCGTCCTGACTACTGTCTGAAATCTGTGAGCAAAGGGGATTATTGTGTCAGGCAAAGATCCCTCTTGCAAATGAGGGTGGGCCTCCCAGGGATATTTTTATATATAAACTTGGGAAGGAGGGGAAGGGACAAAGGAAAAAGGAAAGGAAAAGGAAAAAGAAAAAGAAGGGTGGAAAAGAAAAACAAAAGGAAGAAGGAAGAGGAAGGAAAGGAAAGGAAAGGAAAGGAAAGGAAAGGAAGAAAGAAGGAGGGAAGGGAGGGGAAGGGAAGGGAAAGAAAGGAAGGGAAGGGAAAAAAGAAGAAAAGAAAAGAAAAGAAGAAAAGAAGAAAAGAAAAGAAAAAAGAAAAGAAGAAAAGAAAAGAAGAAAAAAAAAAAAAAAAAAAAAAAAGAAAAAAAAAAAAAAAAAAAGAAAAAAAAAAAAGAAAAAAAAAGAATAGAGAAAAGAGAAAAGAAAAAAGAGAAAAGAGAAAAGAGAAAAGAGAAAAGAGAAAAGAGAAAAGAGAAAAGAGAAAAGAAA
>QLTV01002009.1:554317-566112 GCA_003457575.1 Thermophis baileyi
ATCCAAAAGGCTAAGCAGCTCAGCCCATGCCTGAATTGAATGTTAACTCCTGACCAAATCATCCAGCCTGATTACCTTGCCATTCCAGAAGCTCCATGCCTCACAAACACCAGCACCGACTTCTGCTACACTGAACCACTGCTCCAAAGTAGGTCCAAAGATCCTCTGAGTCTACACAGATTTTACATCTTCCAAACATCAACATCAGTGAACAACTACTATGCCAGCAGAATTTGATTTCAGTATACGACTTCAGCAACAGAGTGATCAATGCCTGGAATTCACTACCTGACTCTGTGGTTTCTTCCCCAAACCCAAAATACTTTAACCTTAGACTGTCTACTGTCGACCTCACCCCATTCCTAAGAGGTCTGTAAGGGGCGTGCATAAGCGCACCAGCGTGCCTACCGTCCCTGTCCTACTGTCCTATTGTCCTCATCTATCTGTATTCACCTTGATTATGTTTATGTTTATCCCTATACCGGCTATCTTGTACATGTTTGACAAACAAACAAATAAATAAATAAATAAATAAATAAGTTGTCAGTTCTTTGCAGGGACATTTTTCTCTCCAGTTTGTAATATGGGCATAACAATATTTAGCAACTTTGGAGAATGATTGAAAGAGCATCTTACAGAGGTGGGTTCCTCCCGGTTCGGACCGGTTCGCCCGAACCGGTAGCAAGCCGCTGGTGACGTCACAGAGCCGGTTCAGTCGGCGCCGGTCCGTGGACACCACCATCTTTTTGGGGGGAATTTTTTTGGGGGGGGGGTGTTTGAATTTTTTTTGAATTGTTTTCTTCTGCTCATGCGCAGAAGCCGAGGTGCCGGCACTGTGCATGCGCTGCCATCTTGTTTTTGGCTTTTTTTTTTTTTGAATTTTTTCAGAATTTTCATCTGCGCGTGCCCACGTGGCGCGGGAGGAAGCGAACCGGCGGCGAGGTAAGTTAGAACCCACCCCTGCTTACAAACTTACAAAAAGGACCACATGATCATCACTATCACATCATCTGTAAAAGTTCTCCAGAACTTTTATTTGATAGACTTGCCCAGGCAACACTGTTAATAGTTTAGCCGTGATGTACAATGTTACCACATTAAACCCACAATGAAAGTTTAACTTTTTCCATGCAGAAAAGTTTGGTTATTTTTAGAACTTTATACACTTACTGTTAATTGAGATCTACTTTAAGTGCAAGGAAATTGGCTTATTCCCCCACCCCCACCCCTTTCAATCCATTAATAACAATTAAGGTTTGAAATAAATGGCTGCACATATCATTAAACTACACTTAAGTAACTTAGAATTGACAATTAACTCAGCATGGTAATACATTATCATAACATTTTCTGGTGATGAGTTTTCCTCTCTTTTACACAAGAAAAGAAAAAGGATTAGCTCCTTTTGATTATTACATTAACTCTTTTTCAAGTGGAACTTGTTTGTGGTTGTTGTAATCACACCAAGAGAAGAAGCAGGAATGTGAGAATCAGTCAACAGCAAGACAGCTTTATTATCCATAAATAAAGACAGTATCCTAGTCCATCAGAAATGGTTATTTTTTTTAAGTAAATAAAACCACCCCATTCATAGAATCCTAGAGCTGGAAGAAACCCATGGAGGTGTTCTAGTCCACCCCCCCTGCCCAAGGCAGGAGTCCTTATACCAGGGGTGGGTTCTTCTTTTCTTCGCTGCCGGTTCGCTCAGCGGGGCGTCGCGTGGGCACGTGCATGCTTCGTGCATGCGCAGTGCTTAAAAAAACCTTCTGCGCATGCGCAGAAGCAAAAAACAAGATGGCGGCACCTATGGCGCCTCCGAAAGAGCCGGTTTGGGGTGTGTGGCAGGCCAGGTTCGCTGCCGGTTTTAGCGACCCAGGCCGCCAAGTTACTACCAGTTCTAAAGAACCCGTCTGAACCGGGAGGAACCCACCTCTGCCTTATACACCAGCTCATCAAGTCCTCGACTTATGACTATAATTGAGCCCAAAATTTCTGTCGTTAAGCGAGACATTTGTTAAGTGAGCTTTGCCCCAGTTTACGACCTTTCTTGCCACAGTTTTTAAGTGAATCCCTGCAGTTGTTTAAGTTAGTAACCCAGTTGTTAAGTGAACCTGCCTTCCTCCTTGACTTTGCTTGTCAGAAGGTCGCAAAAGGGGATCACATGATCTTGGGACATAGCAATGGTCATAAGTATGAACTGGTTGCCAAGCATCTGAATTTTGATCACGTGATCATGGGGATGCTGGAAAGGTCGTAACTGTGAAAAATGGTCCTAAGTCACTTTTTTCAGTGCCGTCGTTACTTTGAACGGTCACTAAATGAACTGTTGTAAGTCGAGGACTACCTGTACTTAGGAGGCGAGGGCTTGGCAGCACAAAGAAACAACAACCAATCATGATTTAATAGCTGGCCATCAACACCCCAATCAACAACTAAAAAGCCACATGCAACCAGGCACCATATAAATGCCACGCACAGAATAGCCCAAAAAGCAGGAATTATGCTAGAGAGAAGTTCCCTGAGGTTGGGCTCAGCATGAGTCCAAAAACCTGGAAGACTAAACTCTCGTCCTGGCGACCGATCCAGATTGGATCCTGCAACATTATCCTGGGACATGTATATTTGCCTTCATTCAGGAGTCTTTATACCATCTAGGAAAAATGGCTGTCCAGTCTCTTCTTAAAAACTTCCAGTGTTGGAGCGTTCACAACTTCTGGAGGCAAGTTGTTCCACTGATTAATTGTTCCAACTGTCAGGAAATTTCTCCTTAGTTCCAGATTGGTTCTCTCCTTGACTAGTTTCCATCCATTGCTTCTTGTCCTGCCCTCAGTTGCTTTGGAGAATAGTTTGACTGCCTCTTCTTTGTGGCAACCCCTCAAATATTGGAAGACTGCTATCATGTCACTTCTAATCCTTCATTTTGTAGGGCAAGACATCCTCGACTTACAACGGTTCATATAGTGGCCATTCAAAGTTACAACGGCACCGAAAAAGTGTCCTACGACCGTTTTTCCCAGTTACGACCTTTGCAGCATCCCCATGGTCACATGATCAAAATTCTGACAGGTGGCAATTAGTTCATACTTATGACCATTGAATTGTCCCGGGGTCACGTGATCCCCTTTTGCAGCCTTCTGACAAGCAAAGTCAATGGGAAGCCAGATTCACTTAACAATCGTGTTACTAACTTATCAACTGCAGTGATTCACTTAACAACTGTGGCAAGAAAGGTCGTAAAGTGGGGCAAAATTCACTTAACAAATGACTCATTTAACAACAGAAATTTGGGGCTCAATTGTGGTCATAAGTCAAGGACTATTTGTGTCTAGTTCCCTTAGCTGTTCATCATACGATTTAGCCTCCAGTCCCCTAATCATCTTTGTTGCTCTTGTCTGCACACTTGTGCAAAAAGTGCAAATTTTCCAGTTGTTCCTGTTTTGGGGAACCTTCTCTGCTGCATATTATTAAAATATATGTTTTTGGCAATACATTCTTTCTAAAATCAGTCAAAAACAGAACCAGTTACTTTTCTATGCAATTTTCAGAACATGAAGCTTACATCCATGTAAAAAAAATATTTTATGTCTCTTTCACAAATGTGAGCTTCTCCTTAGAACGAAACTTGGGAAAGGGTGATTCAGAAATAGAAGAGTTTTCATCAAATAGAGTCAGGCAGAGGAAGTAACAAAATTCAAGTTGGCTTGTTGGCCAAAATAGATTTGAATTGGTTGGCACATCCTTTTTTTTTTTTAAATAGAATTTGTGTTCAATGTTTTCTCATATTGAACCCATTTAAACCTATGTTAAGCCCCACCTAACCCTAAGGGAGTGGGGCGAACCAGAACATTTTATCCCTATGTCCAACTGAAATGTGGCTCTGTTTCAACATCCCACCATCTGCAGCCTTTCACCTCTTCCCAAAATATTAACTGTGTGTAAGAGAGATCTCTGCAGCTGCAAAAAAAGGAGTGTTTCAAAACATTAATAAGCATAATGAGCTGTGAGAATGGAATGGAATGGAACAGAATGGAACGGAACAGAACAGAACAGAACAGAATGGAACAGAACTGAGTGTGAAGTTTCCGAAAGATGCCCTAATTAATTCATGAGCCACGAGCCAAGTTTCAAAAGAAATCCAGTCATTTATTAGGAGCAACATTCCGGCAATTACTCAGGTGGAGTCAGCTCTGACCTCACGTAATTTACGGGCCCCCATGACCCTGTCTCCCCCCTCCTGCTGACTCCGGTAACCTAGGATACAATCTGTAGAAAGGCATGTGTGGAATGTAGTTTCAGTTGGGGCAACCAAGCAGCTCTGTCAGTTCTCCCCCCCTCCTGCTTATGGCTACTTGAAAGCTTTGCAAGTTGACACTGAGCAGAACGGAATAGGGAACGGAATGGAACAGAACAGAACAGAATCCCCATACTGTTCTACTACTGATGATGTTACCTAGTCTGGTAATGAGACGTCTGCAAGAAAACAACCAAGCTCAGAGAGCACCAAGGACCCCTCATTTCAACCCTGAGCTACAAATATTCTTTTATATTAGTACCTTAAGTCTATATCTGCCATTTCCCAAGGAAAGACACACAGTCTGGCAAGATTCTTGTAAGCCAGTTATCAACAATAAAGGAAAACTATTTTATCCATTCTTGGAACTGTTCTGGTTGCTTACACTGCAACGATGCAACAAACACAGAATAAGGGGAGAGATGAAGAAAATTTGCAGATGAAGTTTGAAGGACTCTTAGCACTTTGAAGGATGTTTATACCGAATATTTCAGGCCTGATTAGGGCTCTGCAAAATAAGCACTTCAAACAAGCAGGTTCAATGGGAATATTCTTTTATCATTTTTCCCCCAGCTCACGGGATTGTAATAACTTACAACAGCACTTAAGGAGATTGGAACCTCTTGCAGAAGATGAGGGAGAAGTGTTGAAATGCAGATAGTTAAACATGGGCTGTTCACTCTCTGCAAGAATTCCCATTTGCCACTAACCAATGAATGTCCATGTAGACACCTGACTTCACATGTTGCCATGATAACAATATTTCCCCATGCCTTTTTGTCCATATACAACCTGTGAGAAAAACTGTGCATGTCCAAAACAATGCAAACAATGTCAAAAGAGGGACATTTTACTGAGTGATCACAACTAAATTGTCTTTGCAGAATGTACTTTTGCAGATAAATATTAAAGAAGTTGAATAGGCTAAGGTTGCATAGAGAACCTCCACACACTGTTGCTGGGAGCCCAAATTAAAAAGCATACAAAAAATTATTGTAGGGGTCTCTGCAGGAGAATTACAGAATTATAGAATAACAGAGTTGGAAGGGACCTTGGAAATCTTCAAGTCTACCCCCTGTGCAAGCAGGAGACCCTATCCCAGTCCAGACAAAGCATTGTCCAATTTCTTCCTTAACAATCTCCAGTGATGGAGCATTCACAACTTCTCGAGTCAAGCCATTCCACTGATTAATTCTTCTCACTAACAAGAAATTTCTCCTTATTTTCTAGTTTGGATCTGTTTGATAAGCTTCCCTCTGTTAAATGTCTATGGAGATTCTCAGTCATCCAGGTCATGGTTGTCCCAAAAGTGCTTTTTTTCAAGAGGCAACTGGGCTTTCTGATTTTTCTTTGAAGACGTTTCACTTCTCCTCCAAGAAGCTTCTTCAGCTCTGACTGGATGGTTCCATTCACATTCCCCACCATCCAGTCAGAGCTGAGGAAGCTTCTTGGATGAGAAGCGAAACGTCTTCAAATAAAAACCAGAAAGTCCAGTTGCCTCTTGAAAAAGCACCTTTGGGGCTTCCCTCTGTTACTTCTTGATTTGCCACAGGTGCTTTGGAGAATAGGTGGAACTCCTCTTCTGTGTGACAGCCCCTCAAATATTGGAAGACTGTTATTACGTCACCCCTAATCCTTTTCTTCGAGTGTCTTTATTTTTTAGAGAAAAATAAAGCAAGATGGAGCTGCGCGTAAAAAAGGGATGGGGCTTCATGGACACGGCTGCCATTTTGATTTTTTTCATTGCCCCTGTGGAGAGTCCTGCATTTTTGGCGAATATGAGGCACTTTTACGAGAAGTTTGCAGTCTTTTAAAATTAAACTCTTAGCTCAGCAGCTTTTTAAGCCTCTTTGCGGCAGCAAATTCTTCTGACTCAAAGAGATTATGTCATTGACTTTGTTATCTGCTTCTCACAAAAATTACATCTTTTGTAAATAGGATTAGCCTCATCCTTTAGGACCGGCCCAGTGTTGACCCTACTTTTGAAGAACCATTATCATCCTTAGTAAATGTTTGGGAGCAGAAAGCTTGGTTGTAGTCCAGGAATCTGAAACTGGAGGCTAGAGCTATCTTCATTCAATGTGCTTCCATTGAAAATTAACATCGGAAAATTAACTAACAGAAAGCAAGGGCCCGATTAAAAAAAAAATTCTACAGTGCTTAACTGAAACTGTGAGTTGGGTTCTCAAGATGATCCCAACCCAGCCTTATCTTGCAACTTGCAAGGTGAAATGGGAGCAGTGTCTTAACTCCCTTCAGCTTTTGACCAAATAAGTTCAGTGTGCATTTGTTGTCCTATAGCAGGACAACAAATCGATTTGTCAAACTCGATTTCATTGAGGGCCGCATCAGGGTTGTGTTTGAACTTGAGGGGCTCGAGTGGGCGTGGCCAGGGTGGGCGTGGCCAGCTTGACATCACTCATGTCGGGGGCAACTGTGGTGGCCAAGTACTAAGGCAGGACTTCCCTCAGACCCTCCCTCATTCTTATTATAATCTCCTTCCTTCCTTCCTTCCTTCCTTCCTTCCTTCCTTCCTTCCTTCCTTTTCTTTTTTCTTCCCTTTTCATTCTCCTTTCTTCTTCCTTCCCCTCTTTCCTTATTTTCCCTTCCTTGCTCTCTTCCCATCTTCCCTTCTTTTTCTTTCTCTTTCCTCTTTCCCTTTCTCCTTTCCTGTCCCTTCTTGCATGCTCAAATGCAAAAGGGGAAACATTTCTCCTTTTGTTTTGTTTTTAGTTTGTTTTGCTAGCCCTCTGCCAGTGAAAACGGAGCTCGGGAGGGCCTCCTGCGGCCCTCTGCCAGCAAAAACGGGGGCCGTGCATGCCCCCCCCGAGCTCTGTTTTTGCTGGCAGAGGGCTGCAGGAGGACGTTGCAGCTGAAAACGGGGCCTGGGGGCACCCACAGCTCCCCCCCCCGAGCTCCATTTTAGCTGGCAGAGGGCTGCAGGAGGCTGTCACGGCTGAAAATGAGGCCCGGGGGACACGCACGTGGCCCTTCCGAGCTCTGTTTTCACTGGCAGAGGGCTAGCAAAACAAACTAAAAACAAAACAAAAGGAGAAATGTTTCCCCTTTTGCATTTTTGTTAAACTGTGAGGAAAATCTTAGAGACTAATTGGGTTCACGTGTCGTGCTGAGCCAAAAGTGTTCACCCAAGACACTTCACACTAAACTCACATGCACAGAACCAAACATAGTTATCATCTACAAAAACCTAAAGATGCTTTTTCAAAAGGCAACTGGACTTCGGACAGCTTCTTCAAGATGAAGCTTCTTGGATGAGAAGCGAAATGACTTCAAGGAAAAACAAAGAAAGTCCAGTTGTCTTTTGAAAAAGCACCTTTTGGGATGACTTGGATGACTGAGAATCTCCATAGACATGTACAAAAACAATTGTCCATAGGCCAATTCTAGTTGTCTGTCCATTACTGCAGGAAACCTAGCTGGATTTCTGATCCAGGTCAACTTATTCGCAACAATACAGAAATGATTTATTTTTCCTTGGGGAATATATTTTCAAATTCCTAGTTTGGCCTAAAGCTCTGAGATTTTTTCTTTTGGTGGCTTCCAACCAAATATTCACCATCAAACCTGCTTTGGTAAGAACAGCTGGGGATGGTGAAGGGTGTCCATCTGCCATGACTTAATCTTTAATGACTTAATGGGGGTTTTTAAGAAGAGATTGGACAACCATTTGTCTGAAATGGTATAGGGTCTCCTGCTTGAGTAGGGGGTTGGACTAGAAGACCTCCAAGGCCCCTTCCAACTCTGTATTCTTTAATCTAGGAGATATTCATGCAACCAGGTCAGGCTGCTGATAGAGGCTATCGGGGCTGACGTCCAGATACAGAAAAATAGACGAAGAGGCAAACAAAGGAAATGGGGAACGGGCATGGTGGCACGTGTGCCAGTTGTACGTGTTAGGCAATGTCCCACACAGCCGACTGCCTAAGAAGAAAGCTTGGAAACAACAGCTTGTAGAAAATGGGGAGGCTCCGATATTTTAAAAGCTCGTCTGCCTTCCAGTCTATTTGCAGACTCGCTTCAAAATGCTGGTTGTTCTCTTTTGAAGATGGACAGCTGGCCTAATTTCAAAGCCTTCTGCAAGAGAAGACTTCAGACTTCGGGGCGGGAATAACCGGCCCTTTTCCTGGTAGCCCACTGGCCATGGAAGGAAGAGATTTGGAGAAAGGGAAGATAAGTGCTTGCTTTGACCTTAGGTGACTCTCAGGATGTAGCCTTCCAGGGGTGAGTTCTAACTTACCTCACCACCAGTTTGCTTCCTCCCGCGCCGCGTGGGCGCGCGCGCGCATGCGCAGTGCCAAAAACCCAGCTTATCCCCAGGCGTGTGCGCAGAAGCCAAACACAAAATGGCAGTGCCTATGGCGCCACCGAGAGAACCGGTTCATGGGTGTGGCCAACCGGCGATCGCTCCCGGTTCGGCGAACGGCGGGAAATTCCCGCTACCGGTTCTAAAGAAGCGGTCCGAACCGGGAGCAACCCACCTCTGTAGCCTTCCTATTAGCTCCCTGAGGACTTCAGTAGAAAAATAATGGAGCTTCCCCACTTTTAGCATAACAGAATAACAGAGTTGGAAGGGACCTTGGAGGTCTTCTAGTCCAACCCCCTTAGGGATTCTTGTCAAGACTTGATAGGATTATAGGTAGTCCTCAACTTACAACCATTCGTGTAGTGAACCCTTCGAAGTTACAACGGTACTGTAAAAAAGGGAGTTATTACTGTTTTTCACCGTTGCAACGTCCCTATGGCCACGTGATCAGAAATAGGGCTCTTGCATGTATCTCTTATTTACCAAAGAAAGCTCATTATTCCATTTTTTCCCCCTCTTTATCAAAACCACAAACCATAAGTGCCTTTTCCTCCCTTTTTTATGCAATAAATCTACACATCGTTCTCGACTTGGGACCAGAATTGAGCCCAGAATTTCTGTTGCAAAGCAAGACAGTTGTTAAGTGAGTTTTGCCCTATGTTACGACCTTTCTTGCCCTAGTTGTTAAGTGAATCAACCTGCAGTTGTTAAGTTAGTAACATCCGGCTTCCCCATGGACTTCGCTTGTCAGAAGGTCGCCAAAGGTGATCACACGACCCTGGGACACTGCAACCGTCATAAATATGAGACAGTTGCCAAGCATCTCAATTTTGATCATGTGACTATGGGGATGCTGCAATGGTCATAAGTGTGAAAAACGGTCAGATGTCACTTTTTTCATTGCAATTTCAAAATATCACTAAACGAATGGTTATAAGTTGACGACTACCTGTATAAAGGTTTCCAGTCAGCTATATATTTAGATATTGTCTTTTCTCTATGGGGGGGGGGGATTTTCAACTTTGGTTCCGTTCACCATCTGAAAAAGTTTTTTTTACTACAACCTAGATTTGTCCTAGATATGTCCTAGATATGGCAATAGCAATAGCAATAGCAATAGCAGTTAGACTTATATACCGCTTCATAGTGCTTTACAGCCCTCTCTAAGCGGTTTACAGAGTTAGCATATTGCCCCCAACAATCTGGGTCCTCAATTTACCCACCTCAGAAGGATGGAAGGCTGAGTCAACCTTGAGCCGGTGAGATTTGAACCGCTGAACTGCAGCTAGCAGTCAGCTGAAGTAGCCTGCAGTGCTGCACTCTAACCACTGCGCCACCTCGGCTCTAGACAGCATACTAAAAAGCAGAGACATCAACCTGCCAACAAAAGTGCATCTAGTCAAGGCTATGGTTTTCCGAGTGGCAATGTATGGCTGTGAAAGTTGGACCATAAGGAAGGCTGAGTGCCAAAGAATTGAGGCCTTTGAACTATGGTGCTGGAGAAGACTCCTGCGAGTCCCTTGGACTGCAAGGCGATCAAACCGGTCAGTCCTAGAGGAGATCAACCCTGACTGCTCTTTAGAAGGCCAGATCCTGAAGAGGAAACTCAAATACTTTGGCCACCAAATGAGAAGGAAGGACTCACTGGAGAAGAGCCTAATGCTGGGAACGATTGAGGACAAAAGAAGAAGGGGACGACAGAGAATGAGGTGGCTGGATGGAGTCACTGAAGCAGTCGGCGTCAGCTTAAATGGACTCCGGGGGATGGTAGAGGACAGGAAGGCCCGGAGGAACATTGTCCATAGGGTTGCGATGGGTCGGACACGACTTCGCAACTAACAACAACAAGATTTGTCCTGTAAATCTCTATCCTGTACTTAAATGTGCACACTCTCTCTCTTCCTCTTTTCCCCAGTTTTACTTCATGGTCTTAGAGCAGGGGTGTCAAACTCAATTTCATTGAGGGCCGCATCAGGGTTGTGTTTGACCTTGGGGGCTGGGTGGGCGTGGCCACGGTGGGCGTGGCCAGCTCAATGTCACTCGTGTCGGGGGCGCCCGTAGTGGCCCGAGCGCTCTGCCAGTGAAAACGGAGCTCGGGAGGGCCCCCCAAGCTCCGTTTTCACTGGCAGAGGCACTGCGGGGTGGTCCTTTGCTGTTTTCAGGGCAGCCCTGCAGGCCAGATCTAAGAACCCCGCGGGCTGGATTCGGCCCGCAGGCCTTGAGTTTGACACCCCTGTCTTAGAGGCTTGGTTTTTAATAAAGTTTGCTGTTAGTTAACCATGTTAAAATGTTGTTGTCACAGGCACAATGGTTGGGTTCAATAAATCTCGTGGAGGGCTGCATATTTTCGGCATTACCCAAAGCGTCATGCTGCGTTCTTTTTTTCCCCTTCTGTTTCACATTAGACTATTTTCTAGCTAGCGTTAGGGCAGGAGGGAGTGCAAATGTTTTGAATGAAATAACTTCCAAAAGTGGACCAAGATTCAGCCTGAAAAGAATCAGAAAGGGATGCTTACTTCTTTATACAAATAATGGGGGGAGGGGGGGAACACAAGGTTGTGTTCAGAGGGGAAAAAATGGGTTCTGGAACATGGGTTGATTTCATGAAAAGGATTTTATTGCTAAAATTTTGTGTAGTGCAGGAGTGGGCAATTAATTTCCCCAAGGGGTCACATGAGAAACTGCGACTGTTGGGAAGGATCTCCACATCATCAGCCATGTCTTCGCCCTCCCAATGACACTCTCCTGCCGACACATTATCCTGCCAACAGCCTGCCACCCCACCACCGCCATACCGCCTTCCATCGCTGACACCCTGCCCATCATAATTTGCTGGATGTGGCCCACAAGCTATAAAATGCTCAGGTCTGGTCTACTGGTTAAGGCACCAGGCTAGAAAGCAGGTGATTATGAGTTCAAATCCTGTCTTTAACAGAGTTGGAAGGGATCTTGTAGGTCATCTAGTCCAACCCCCCCCCCCTGTGCCCAAGCAGGAGACCCTACACCAGTGATGGCTATCCTTTTTGTCATCACGTGCCGAAAGCATGCGCACGTACGACAGCACGCATGCGTGTGTGCCGGCACCCATAATGCAATGCACGTGCATGCACCCCTGCTGCGCCCCCTGCCCCCCGCACATGCACGCATGACCCTCCCGCTCTCCGCCCCCGCGCATGCAAG
>QLTV01002009.1:574915-585654 GCA_003457575.1 Thermophis baileyi
GGAGGCAGGAAGATGTCTGCCTGGCTGGTTGAAAGTGCTGAAGAAGCTAGTCACAGTTCTCCTGGCCCAAGCCCTCGTCGCCACTGTTAGATAGTGGGTAGAGATGACAGGAGACAGACTTCCAAGCAGTTCTTTATTTCAGCTCTTGTATCAGCAACCAGCAAAGAGCAGTCTGACAGCTTGCCCTTTTATAGGGAGCTGTCAGACAGACCAGCCAATAGCGTTTGAGCTTTTTCCCGCTCAAACGCTGGACCTGGTTGGAACCATGCAACACAGTTGAAACAGTTAGAACATAACACTTAATACTGTTGTTCCAGCCCAAAAAAGCCAACGACCAGTATGAATGGGGGAATTCTGGGAGTTGAAGTCCAAAAGCCTTAAAGTTGCCAAGTTTAGAGGCCCCTGATTTAATGCTTCAGCCTAAATTGAGGACTACCTGTAACACTGAGACACAAAAAGGGGGGGGGGGATGGACAGACAGACGGATAGACAGACAGACAATCTCTACCCAATTCCCATCACAGTTTCTTTTCTCTCCCTTTGTCCTTCCTACCTAATATTCGGAGCTGAATGGGTTTTGATAAGCGTGCCCTAAAACCAATAACAATTTATATTCAACTTATTGAGCAAAGAACAGAAGTGTTTTTTTAACACTGTTAGCGAAAAATAAACCAATTTTGGGTTTGCATGCAAAGCTGCTCAGGGCCAATTAGCGTGAAATTTAATTTGCATTAATCACTGTGAGGTCAGCAAGAAATTAACTCGAAATGGGTGGATTTCACAGTGATGTTTTGTAATGAGGAACTCCGTTCTTTTTAAGTGTCTACCACTCCTATTACTGCTCTGGGCGGTCGGCAAATTTGTCGTAAAAGAAAAATAATCAAGTGGTCACATAAGCTGATTCTGGGAATATATTTCACGCAAGAGGCCACTGGTCCATATTGGTGAGCCATTTTTTCCCCTGAAGATTAAACACTGGTTAATTTTTCAAATTGATTAGTTGTCCTACAGCTGCAAGTCTCAAAATCAGGTGCAAAAAGAACATTTCTTTAAATCCAACATCCACATTAAAAAAAATGACCATTAATAAGCTGAAATAACAGACAGTTGCTGAATAGCAACAATACAGAAAGTCCTCGACTTACAACAGTTTATTTAATAACCATTCAAAGTTTATGACCATTTTCCACACTTACAACTGTTGCAGCATCCCCATGGTCATGTGATCAAAATTGAGACATTTGGCAACTGGCTCATATTTATGACGGTTGAGGTGTCCTGGGGTCATGTGATCCAGGGGTGGGTTCTAACTGACCTCGCTGCCGGTTCGCTTCCTCCCGCGCCACGTGGCCGTGCCTCGTGGGCGCAGTGCAAAAAAATTAAAAAAAATCCCCCCCAAAAAAGCCAAAAATAAGATGGCGACGCATGTGCAGTGCCGGAAACCCGGCCTCTGCGCATGCGCAGCAGGAACAAAAATTGAACAAAAAAATTCAAAAAAAAGATGGCGGCATCCACAGACCGGCACCGACCAAACCGGATACGTGACATCATTGTGACGTCACCAGCGGGTCACTAGCGGTTCAGGCGAACCAGTCCAAACCGGGAGGAACCCACCTCTGATGTGATCCCCTTTTGTGACCTTCTGACAAGCAAAGTCAACGGGGAAACCAGATTCACTTAAGAACCAGGTAACTAACTTAGCAATTGCAGTGATTCACTTAACAACAGTGGCAAGAAAGGTCATGAAATGGGGCAAAACTCACTTGTCTTGCTTAGCAATATAATTTTTGACTTCAATTGTGGTCGTAAGTCGAGGACTACCTATAACATTTTGGGATAGAAAGCCAGGCTAAAATGAAAAGTTAAATCTAAATCAAGGTATTTGTATAAATCTTATGCCTGTCACTGGATAGGCAAATAGTGTATAAATTTAATGCATAAATTGCTAGTCAATATACTAGGTTGAATAAGGAGAACTTAACATTAGCAGATGAGAGCCAGATTGGTCTAGTGGTTAAGGCGCAACCAGGGCTAGAAATTTGATCTGCCAAGAATTGTACTCACTCAAATAATGATAGGTTGGGGGGGGGAGAAATTAAACTTGGTTTTATTCTGTTTCAATTTATTTTATTTATTTATTTATTTGTCAAGCATGTATAAGATTACAAAGTATGAACATTAATATGAATATATAAAAGTACAAGCATGGTTTTGAGTACATGGTATTTTACAAAATACATGGGGTCTTTAGGAAAGGGACGGTAGGCACGCTAGTGCGTTTATGCACACCCTTTACAGACCTCTTAGGAATGGATTAAGTTTGTATCGTGAGCTCGTGTATTGTTGCGGTTGAAGCTGAAGTAGTCATTGACAGGTAGGACATTGTAGCATATAATTTTGGGTGCTACACTTAGGTCAGATCGAAGGCGGCATAGTTCTAAATTTTCTAGGCCCAAAATTTCAAGTCTGGTGGCATAAGGTATTCTGTTGCGAACGGAGGAGTGTAGTGCTCGTCTCGTGAAATATATCTGGACATTCTCAATTGTATTAATGTCCGATATGTTTATTACATTAATATATACAATTAATGTTAATTAATTAATATTAATGTTAATTAATTAATATACAATTAATATTACATCAAACTAATTCAATCTCAGGCTAATCAGGTATCGAGTAGGTTTATTTTTTTCCATTTTATCCGATAACATTTAGAATTTGAAATCTCTGAGGGCTGTCACTACGATATTTGATGGATGCATGTCAGAGGTGGGTTCCTGCCGGTTTGGACCAGCTCTATAGAACCAGTAGTGGGAATTTCTCCCCACTCGCTGAACCGGCAGCAATGGCCAGCTAGACATGTCCCCGAACCGGCTCTCTTGGCGCCGCCATAGGCACCGCCATCTTGTTTTTTGCTTCTGCACATGCGCAGAAGCTGGGTTTTTAGCACTGTGCGCACCTGTGCGGCGCGTGAGGAAGCGAACCGGCAGTGAAGTAAGCCAGAACCCACCCCGATGCATGTGTTCTTGAATTGTGTATTCTGGATTAAATGGATCGCAGCTAACAGTCCCCCTGCACAGATCTCAGAAAATCATTACTAATATCAGCGGAGAGTATTTTGACTGATAAGCTAATGAGCTGACTCACTCGTGTCTTCAGCATGTTTTCATTCCAGGATTTGAGCACGCCGTCGTGATCTCCATAAAGATCTGACTTGAATATACATTACCATATCATATATCATCTCTTAATATTCAAGCAAGGGGGAGCACCTAACTGATGTGAACAAATCTCCCCCCCCCACACACAAAAAAAAATCTAGGCAGAATCAAACTTGATTAAGTCTATGGTGATTCTCGGTCATCCAGGTCATGGTTGTCCCAAAGGTGCTTTTTGAAGAGGCAACTGGGCAACTTTTTTTTTTTCCTTGAGACGTTTCGCTTCTCATCCAAGAAGCTTCTTCAGTTCAGTTCTTCAGTTCAGTCAGAACTGAGGAAGCTTCTTGCATGAGAAGCGAAACGTCTTCAAGGAGAAACAAAAAGTCCAGTTGCTTCTTCAAAAAGCACCTTTGGGACAAACTTGATTGTATGTGGATCTGCCAGAAGATCCCACGACTGGAGGCTTGTAATGATCTGTAATAATGTCCTTGAGATATAGGTAGTCCTTGACTTACAAACATCCATTTAGTGAGCGTTCGAAGTTACAACGGCACTGAAAAAAAGTGACTTATGACTGTTTTTCACACTTACGACGGTTGCAGCATCCCCACAGTCACATGATCAAAATTCAGACGCTTGGCAATTGACTCATATTTATGACGGTCACAGCGTCCATGGGTCATGTGATCACCTTTTGTGACCTTCTGACAACCAAAATCAATTGATTCACTTAACAACCATGTTACTAACTTAACAATTGAAATGATTTACTTAACAACTGTGGCAGGAAAAGTAAAATGGGGCAAAACTCACTTAACAAATCTCTCACTGAGCAACAGAAATTTTGGGCTCATTTGTAAGTCGCAAATCAAGGATTATCTGTATGGACTTCAAGTCCCAGAATTCTCCATCCAGCAGATTTCAGAATCTGTGGACTTCAATTCTAGAAGGGAATTCTGGGAGTTGAAGTCCATATATCTTAAAATTGCCATTGCATTGGTCTAGAATATTCAAAGTGCCTATATTATTAAATTTTGAGCTAAGACCCTTTCAAAATTGTTTTGTTGGAGCCCCAAAGAGTCACACTTGTAATCACCAAAGTTCTAGCGCCCTTCTTTTGCATGCCCAATGCTTGTGTAACTTTGTGTAAAGGTAAATTTGTTCATCTGTTTTTCGTTTCCACATCCAAAGTCATCTTTGAAAGTCCTTAGTAAGAATTCCCTAGACTGATTCACTGCAGTTTTGGTAAATCTTCTTCATTAGGGGCACATCTAATATACTGAAACTACCTAATACTGAAATATAAGCAAGTCGTTTTTTTAAAAAAATTTCCCAAATTGAAAAGATTTCCATGGGAGAAAATCCCTTGCTTCAAATTTCAGAGGCTTCATCCCTCAAATAGGGCTGTTTGGACTACAAAGGTCAGGCAATTCTGCTAAGAAAAATATGAGGGTGAAAGTTCGTTCTCCGAGATTTCTGCGTTGGTTTCTGAACGTTTCATTACCAGGCTAGGTAACATCTTCAGTGGAGTTTAGGGGATGTCAGTGTCTGTATTCTTCTGTTTATAAGGGCTTCAGGTGTGGGTGGGAGGACCACATAAAAACTAACCCTACTGTACACAAAAGGGGTGTTGGAAATCACAGCCAGAATCAACCCCTAGGAATACGCAACAGGCTTGAACAGGGGTGGGTTCTGGTTTTCCTCGCTGCCGGTTCGCTCAGTGTCGCGCCGCATGGGCATGCGCGCGCTTCACGCATACACAGTGCTTTAAAAAAGCTGCGCATGCGCAAAAGCAAAAAACAAAATGGCAGCGCCTATGGCGGCGCCGAAAGAACCGGTTCGGGGGTGTGGCAGGCCTGGGTCGCTGCCGGTTCTAGCGACCCAGGCCGCCAAGTTACTACCAGTTCTAAAGAACCAGTCCGAACTAGGAGGAACCCACCTCTGGGCTTGAAATTCTGGGCTTAGACAACTTAGAACTACGCCGCCTTCAGTCTGACCTAAGTGTAGTACACAAAATTATCTGCTACAACGTCCTACCTGTCAATGAGTACTTCAGCTTCAACCGCAACAGTACACGAGCACACAATAGATACAAACTTAAGGTAAACCGCCCCAACCTCGATTGCAGAAAATACGACTTCAGCAACAGAGTGATTAATGCCTGGAATGCACTACCTGACTCTGTGGTTTCTTCCCCAAACCCCCAAAACTTTAACCTTAGACTGTTTACTGTCGACCTCACCCCATTCCTAAGAGGTTTGTAAGGGGGGTGCATAAGCGCACCAATGTGCCTACCATCCCTGTCCTACTGTCCCCCATTTATTCGTATCCATTTCCTGTACTCATAATCATGTTTATACTTATATCTGTTCCCTTATACATGCTTGACAAAAATAAATAAATAAATAAAAGAATAACAATAGCCCACAAAACAGGGGTGGGTTCCTCCCGGTTCGGACCGGTTCTCCTGAACCGGTAGCGGCCCGCTGGTGACGTCACAATGACGTCACCGAACCGGATCGGTCGGTGCCGGTCTGTGGGGGCTGCCATCTTTTTTTTGAATTTTTTTCTCCTTCTGAGCACTGTGCATGCGGTCGCCATCTTTTTTTCGGCTTTTCTAAAAAAATCGGATTTTTTGTTACTGCGCATGCGTGTGCAAAGCGCGCATGGGCCCACAATGCGCGCCCATGCAGCGCGGGAGGGAGCGAACCAGCAGCGAGGTAAGTTGGAACCCACCCCTGCCACAAACCCACAGCCACACTCCACCAGGAATTATCCAGAACCAAAGACAAAATACGGAAGGATGAAAGAAACGATGTAATCTACAAAATCAACTGTAACCATTGCAACCAATGGTACGTGGGACAAACATCACGCCAATTAAAAATCAGGGTCCACAAACACCGTCTGGGCAGTCAAACACCACGATCCCAAATCCTTAATCTCTATCCACACCGACACCAAACAGCACCAGTTCGATTGGAGAGACACAAAAATCATCGGCCACGCTGCCACCCACCACGCTCGTGAGTTCATTGAAGCCTGGCACCCCACAAGCAATTCCATCAACAGACACATGGACCTACAATCAGCCTACGAAACTCCCCCCCCACCCCCAATCCAAATCAACCGCACAGCCAACCAGAGACGGCACTGACCCTCAACCAACCCACGCAAACACCCCCCACCAGCAATTCACCTTCCAATGATCCTGATCTGATGTAACCTCTTTATTACAAGACCCTTCACAAGAGTCACAGCTGACCCATCACAAGACCAGGGGTGAAATGCTCCCGGTTCGGGTGTGCCTGCTGGTCGTCGGAGAGCTGGTAGCGACGGCAGCGCGAGACGTCGCCCACCCGCCTGGATGCTGCCATTTGGTTCTTTTACCCTCTGCGCATGCGCAGAATGCTTTGCGCATGCGCAGAGGGCTTTGCGCACGGGTGTGCCTGCTGGTCGTCGGAGAGCTGGTAGCGACGGCAGCGCGAGACGTCGCCCACCCGCCTGGATGCTGCCATTTGGTTCTTTTACCCTCTGCGCATGCGCAGAATGCTTTGCGCATGCGCAGAGGGTAAAAGAACCCAAATGGCAGCGTCTGGGTGGGTGGGCAAAGCCTCGCGCTGCCGTCGCTACCGGCTCTCCGACGACCGGCAGGCACGCCCGAACCGGGAGCATTTCACCCCTACACAAGACCCTCACTTGACACACCCACACCTGAAGCCCTTATAAGCAGAAGAACACCGACATCCCCTAAATTTCGCTGAAGATGTTACCTAGCTTGGTAAAGAAACATTCGGAAACCAATCCACAACCTCAGAGAACAAACCACCCTCATCCAGTGGTGGGTTTCACTTACCTTTGCTACCGGTTCGGGAATGGGAGCGCGCGCGCGCAACGCTTCTGTGCATGTGCAGAACCTTCTACACATGCGCAGAACATCCGTGATGACGTCCGGGTGGGTGGGCGGAGCCTCCACCGCCGCTGCTACCGGTTCGCCCGAACCAGGCCGAACCGGTAGCAACCCACCATTGCCCTCATCCTTCACCTGAGTTACAGATATTTGCCACTATTGCTAAGAAAAATACGGTATATGTTTGTTGTTGTTGTTTTTAAAACTCAAAATTCAAAGATGTCTAACATACACGCACTATTTGAGTTGGGTAGGATCTGTTCTTTCTGCAGAGGCACTGTTGGCAAATTTCATCCAATTTTGTGAAAAAGCCAACAACCCTACAAGAAATTGGACACCATCGGGAAAAACAGATATTTGAAAAATTGAAAGATTGATGTTTCTGTTTTGCTCTGTTATGAGATTAGGACAATTTGTGAAGAGGTCTTAGCCAAACTGGGCTATTATTCAACTCTATTTATGATTAACATCAGGATACTAGTATGTTTTATACTTTAGCAGTATGCAAAATTCTATTTGACTTAACCAGTATAAAAGATATCTTTTGGGAAGTTAGAGATTTCCGCACATTTATATTAAACGTTCTTTATAGACTTTAGTATATATGATCTTTTAATCATTCAATCAAATCCCAAACAGAATTTTATCTTGAATTGGGTTGGTTATATTTTTTTTTAATCTTGCAAATCTAGGCCAAAAGAGATGAAATGGATTTTTAGGAATGAATAAACTGAAATATGAATAGATGAATTCACCCATATTAGGCCTCAAGGCAGATATAACATTCTAAGAGCGCTTATAAATATATGCCCATTTTATTAAGTATATCTCAAAATTAAGGCATAACTCAGGGGCAGATCAAATGCAGGAACAGGCATTAAATTTACAACAGACATCTGCTTTTGCCGAGTTAAATCCCTTCCCTTCCCTTCTTCCCTACTATATTCTCTTCTCTTCTCTTCTCTTCTCTTCTCTTCTCTTCTCTTCTCTTCTCTTCTCTTCTCTTCTCTTCTCTTCTCTTCTCTTCTCTTCCTCTCCTCTCCCCTACTATATTCTCCTCTCCTCTTCTCCTATATTCTCTTCCCTTCCCTTCTCCCCTACTATATTCTCTTCTCTTCTCCTCTCCTCTCCTCTCCTCTCCTCTCCTCTCCTCCCCTCCCCTCCTCTCCTCTCCTCTCCTACTATATTCTCTTCTCATCTCTTCCCCCTCCCTGCTCCCCCGCCCCCAATATTATGCAACCACAGAAGGCCTGGTCAGAATGCTTTCTCCATCTTCTTCCTCCCCATCCTCAGCCTCAAGAGGATTAAAATCTCGTTTGCAATCTAATAAAAGGACAATTATTCCAAGCCTCATAGTGTGCTGGTCTCCATCACAAGTTGTCCTCCTACAAGGAAATACAATGCTGGGACTTCCTCAATGAGCACGAAGAGTCAACACTAAGACAGCCATCAAGAAGCCCAAGAAGAGGGAGGCACTCCCCTCACCCCACCCCACCCCCAAATCTACTTCTCATGAGCAGGACTTAACCAACCAGAGAGCACCTCTTCATGAAAGGATGGTTGAGAATGAGGCTAGGCCATGCTTTTTCACACTTCTCGTTAGCGTTACTGTTTGCAAACAGATGTTCTCCCTTGGTTATCTCCCTTATTTTGACATTATCTGAGGGCAGCCCCGGAGTGTCGTTGAGCTGTCTGGCTTTGTGACTTATTCCCCTTGGAGAAAAGTCAGATAATTGGCAGGACTGGGATCAGAGTTAAATGGCAACAGGGCAGGGGATCAGCAAGGGGATGAGGTTAAGGTCTTGTGGTCTCCTCTGTTTCCACTTCAGTGATTACTGTGGATCAAGATAGTGTTCATGAGTAAGTCTTCCAGCAGACAATATGCTTCAGGAAGAAGCTTCCTGCGGCTTTGATTTCTGCTTGGTTCTGTTGGAAGAAATATCCTTCTGGGTTCAGTTCCTAGTGGGGGGAAAGACACTGGAAACATGGTGGCTGTTTGGAAAGATGGTTTTAATGGTGGACAGGATCACATGGCTTGAAGTCCTGAGCAGAAAAGGAGAAGAGATACTGGGAGTGCCTTGGTTTTATGCCCTCTCTGGGCCCACCCTAGAGCTTCCTGTTCCTGTGTAAGAAATGCACTCTGATTGGTGGTCAGACTCCCAGGGGGCGGGGGTCTTAGCTAACTTTGTAGGCTGTCTGTCTCCCAGGCTTGGTTGAGCCTTGCTGGCTGATGTAATCTTCCCAGGTGCCATGTGGTGAGATGGGTAGAGGGCTAATACTATCATGTCCTGAGGGCCATGTCTTAATCCCATCAACCTGCAGTTGAAGGGGATAGATCTTTGTTATGTAGAATAGACTGGCTCAGGCCTTAATGGCTCATTGACAAAGGGGGGGGGGCTGAGTTTCTGCCTCCCTTTTAGGGGAAATATTCTGCCCTTTTAATATTTCCTAAAATATCTCATTTTCCTAGGAGAAGGGTGGGTGCTAACTTCCTACAATTCAATGTATGGCACTGAGATATGAGAGAAAGTTCATTACAAAGCCCCAAAAAATATATCTTTCCTTCTTCTTTAGGAAAAATTGAAAGAAGAATCCTAAGTAAGTAAATCCAACCAACCTAGAACTAAGGAGAAATCTCCTGAGTGTGAGAACAATTAAACAGTGGAAGGGCTTAGCTCTGGGTACTCCATCATTGGGAGTTTTCAAGTAGAGACTGGACATACATTTGTCTGGAATGGTATAGGATCTCCTGCTTGAGCAGGAGGTTGGATTAGAACACCTCCAAGATCCCTTCCAACCCTACTATTCTATGAAATTAAAACAAAATTAAAAAAATAACATACAATCTAGCAATTAACAAGCTTTGATTGATTGATTGATTGATTGATTGATTGATTGATTGATTGATTGATTGATTGATTGATTGATTGATTGATTGAATGAATGAATGAATGAATGAATTTATATGGCCACCTATCTCACCATACTGACTCCAGGTAGCTGACAACATTTAAAATCAGAATACAAATAGCATTAAACCATAATAGAAGGTAGTCCTCAATATACAACTGCAATTGAGCCCCAAATTTATGTTGTTAAGTGAGAAATTTGTTAGGTGAGTTTTGCCCCATTTTTACGACTTTCCTTGCCACATTTGTTAAGTGAATCACTGCAGTTGTTAAATTAGTAACACGGTGGTTAAGTGAATCTGGTTTCCCCATTGACTTTGGGGAAGGTCGCGAAAGGGGATCACACGACCCTGGGACACTGCAACCATCATAGATGTGAGTCAGTTGTCAAGCATCCGAATGTAAATTACGTGACCGTAGGGATGCTGCAACGGTTGTGCTGGCTTATCAAGGGTTTAGCCTAGAATTAAGAACTGTCTCTTTAAGACATAGCATTCTGGGGAATGTAGTCCATGCCATGTAGTCCATGGCATGTGATCATAACTGTGTACTCTTATTGGTCATTGAAGTATGCCTGGAGGGCGGGAGTAAAGGAAGTCACTTTCAAGCTCTCTACCGAGAAAGCATGCCTGAAGGAGATGGGAAGCGTTAATCCTTTTTTACAATATTCGTGATGGTTCCAGATTATGACTGTAGATTCAGAAGAACTTCTACATAACCGTGAGTGTTGTCAGAGGATGCCTGAAGAATAAAATATAATCT
>QLTV01002009.1:642600-668997 GCA_003457575.1 Thermophis baileyi
CACAGCGGGGGAGGGAGCGAACCGGCAGCAAGGTAAGTTGGAACCCACCCCTGTTCTCTACCGTAGGTTGGATGAACCACCACAGAGGCCTCAGATCAAACATTAGGCCTCGGCACCCATCCGGAGAAAGCTGTAATGACTTTTCCTTCTTCTGTTTATTTTTCTCCGTTCCCCATTCCTGAAAATCTTGTTAGCATCACAGGGTGATGATCGTATACAAAACCCAGGACTAAGAAATATGTTTAAAATGGTATTGATGATCATCTTTATGTGCTCTCTAACAGAGTCTGTTTCTTCCTGTGTGTAAGTATCATTATCCCCCCCTGTTGAAAAGGTTATTGCTGGTTTTGATTTTAACTGTATTAATTTGGTTGGGTCTTCCATTCTCTCTATCTTTATTACTGTAAGATGCATTAAACGTTGAGATACATGGTGAAGTAGGGTAGAAATTCAATCCCACTTCCTTCTAGCACTGAAGATGTTACCTAGCTGGGTAATGAAATGTCTGCAGAACAACAACCAAGCTCAGAGGGCACCAAGGACCTCACAATTCAACTAGGGGTGGGCTTCAAAATTTTTAGCAAGGGGTTCTCTACCCGGTTGCTGGGTGGGCGTGGCCATGGTGGGTGTGGCCTAGTCGGTCTCCTGCACCACGGGGGGGGGAGCATTTTTGCCCTCCACGGGCTCTGGAGGGTTTCCTCGAGCCTCCGGGAGGGCGAAAATGGCCTCCCCAGGCTCCGGAGGCCCTCTGGAGGCCTTCCCGAACTTCTGGTAGGCCTGTTTTTTGCCCTCCCTGAGCCTCTGCACGTGCCCTGCACTTACCTGCATCCAAAACAGGCCGCGTGGGGACTCCTGGGAGGGGCGGGGTGGGCGGGGCCAGCCAGGAGTGGGATTTGGGGGTTCTCCGAACTGCACAGAATCTTAGCTAGAGGTTCTCCCGAACCCCTGTGAACCCCCAGCAGCCCACCCCTGAATTCAACCATCAACTGCAAAAGAATAGGGAATGGAATTGAAATTGGAATTGGAAACCCCACTCCCTTCTAATATAACCTAGCTGAGTAATGAAATGTCTGCAAGAAAACATCCAAGCTCAGAGAGCACCAAGGACCCCCAGTTCAACTCTGAACTATAGATATTCTCTTCTAAATTTAAGTATCAATCAATAAATAAAAAAAATTAAGCCACACAATATGGCAACACTACAGGCAGAATATACCACATAATGAAGGACTAAAAGGAATGATACCAAGCATCACATCACACTGATGCTGCTTGGAAAATAAAAAAATAAAAAGAATGGGGTAACTAGTAATTTTGTTAATCTTCTAGGTCTAATTTACAAGCCATGTAGAATGCTGAGTGCATTGCAAATACCTGAAAGCTAGTTAGTTGCAATAACTGGTAACTGGGGCTCATCTTGAAAAGCTTAAAAGGATCAGGATAGTTGGTTGGCTGGGAAACCACCTGGAGATCACCTGGATGAGACAAGAAATCGCAAAGAAAGGCAGTATCAAATTATTTCCATGTGGTTGCCAAGAAAACTACATGATTATAGTCTAGTTTCTCAGTCCTTTAAATAGCAGCCAAGTGACATATTCGTTGTAATATCAGTCATACTACTTGATGCTATATATTCAATATGCCCATAATTCATGTGCTGCTGAATTTGCACTAAGGGTCTGGGTGTGTAATGGCTATGAATGCTAGTTTCAAAATTGCATATCAAATCTCACTTCAGCAATAAATACACTAGGGCAGTAAGCCTAAGCATGACTAGCTTGGAGCATATGTATGGAAATACTTGGGGTTACTATGGGGTAAAGGTGCTTAGAGTTTTCCTTCCTTCCTTCCTTCCTTCCTTCCTTCCTTCCTTCCTTCCTTCCTTTCTTCCTTTCTTCCTTCCTTCCTTTCTTCCTTTCTTCCTTTCTTCCTTCCTCACTTCCTTCCTTCTTCCCTCCCTTCCTCTCTCACCCTTCCTTTCTTCCTCCCTCCCTTCATTCTTTCTAATTCTCCCTCCCTTTTCTCTAATCCACCTTTCTTTATCCTTCCTTCCTTCCTTCCTTCCTTCCTTCCTTCCTTCCTTCCTTCTTCCCTCCCTTCCTCTCTTCCTCCCGCCTTCCTCTCTAACCCTTCCTTTCTTCCTCCCTCCCTTCATACTTTCTAATCCTCCCTCCCTTTTCTCTAATCCACCTTTCTTTATCCTTCCTTCCTTGCTTCCTTCCTTCCTCCCTTCCTTCCTTCCTTCCTTCCCTCCTTCTTTCCTTCCTTCCCCCCTCCCCTCTCCCCTTCCTTCAGCAGTGGTTAGAGTGCAGCACTGCAGGCTACTTCTGCTGACTGCCGGCTGCCTGCAATTTGGCAGATCGAATCTCACCAGGCTCAAGGTTGACTCAGCCTTCCATCCTTCCGAGGTGGGTAAAATGAGGACCCAGATTGTTGGGGGCCATATGCTAACTCTGTAAACCGCTTAGAGAGGGCTGTAAAGCACTGTAAAACGGTATATAAGTCTAAGAGCTATTGCTATTGCTATTGCTATTCCTTCCTTCCTTCCCTCTCCTCTCCTCCCCCTTCCTCTTCCCCTTCCCCTTCCCCTTTCCCTCCTGTATGTTTTTTTAAGCCGCCACCACCGGTTCACATGGTCACAGAGTGCCAAATCAGCACAAGAGCAAGCGTGGGAATCAATGCCTCCTTCAAGGCAGAAATAGTGAACACAGAAAGCCACTTTTTTGCTTAGCCAACTTTTGATCTACCTAACTCAGTGTTCCCCGATGTTTTAAACATTAGTTCTGCCATTCTCTCTTTTTTAAAAAAAATTCTTTATTAATTTTCAATGTTTTTTCAAAAGTTACAATAAATCCTTAAACAATTCTACATCTACTTATTTACATTGATTTCCTATTTGTACAATACAATATTTACAATATTTACAAGATTCTGTGTCTTTATTTCATTTTCCCTTTTTTTGTTTTCTATCGTCAATCCATTGATACCAGTTTTCCCATATTTCATAGTATTCTGAATCTTTTTGTCCTCTTAATTCTATAGTTAATTTGTCCATTTCTGCGCAGTCATAAATCTTCTTAATTATTAAGCTTTCAATAGGTGGGTGAGGATTCTTCCAACATTGTGCAAATGCAAGTCTTGCAGCTATTGTAATGTGTGAGGTCAAGTATTTGATGTTTTTTCTGTATTGATTTTTAAATATTCCAAATAGAAAAAGTTCCAGAGTGAATTCTATTCTGTTATTTGTTGCAACCAATTGTGTATTTTTAACCAATAGTTCCTTGCTTTGGGACATAACCACCACATGTGAAAGAAGGTGCCCTGTTCTTTTTTACATTTCCAACAACTCGAATTTAAATTTGGATATATTTTCGCTAATCTTGCTGGGGCCAAATACCAAGACTTGTGCCAAGACTGAGAAAGGAAGAAGAACATATTTAGACGCAAAGGACTAGCAGGTGGGCAAATCACAACACAGGCTTATCTCATCAACCGTGACTTGATCCAGCAGGCATACATTCCAGAAAAAGAGATTTTAAAACTTCCAAAAGGCCCATTAATGAACTTGCTAATAAAGGAGATATTAAGCAGGTCCTAATTTAGTGTTCAAGATTCTGTATTTGAAATCCTAACTCTTGGCATCAGCACCCATTAAAAAAAGATGACGTGAAAATTCCTTCCGTGACCAGGCTGTAAAGTTGCCTGAAAGGTACAGGTAGTCCTCAACGTATTACCACAATTGAACCCGATATTTCTGTTGCTAAGTGAGGCAATTTGTTAAGTGAGTTGCCCCATGTTATGACCTTTCTTGTCACAGTCATTAAGGGAATCACTGCAGTGGTTAAGTTAGTAACCCAGTTGTTAAGTGCACCTGGCTCTTGACTTTGCTTGTCAGAAGATTACAAAAGGGGATCACGTGACCCCGTGTGATGACCCGGGGCGTGGCATGAAGGCAACACAGCCAGAGAACTGGTATGAGTCCCTTTATTGGCACCAACTTTGCCCCTAATGTCCCGTTTACTCTCTGGCCTGCTCTCCCACAAACCTGCAGCAGCTTCTGGCTGCAGATACTCCAGTCCAAACGTTGTAAGCAGAATAACTCCAATCAATCACTCCAGCAGGGCAAGATAATGAGTCCCAGAAGCAAAGAATTCACAGCAATAATTCCAGCAAGACAAGATAAGCACACAGAAGCAGGACAATAATTCAAACAGTCAGGAGGAATGCCAGGAATGCAGGCCACAACTCTCAACACTATATTAATTCAGCATTTGTTCCCGACAAACGCCCCTCCCAACTGCCTCTCTTTTAAACTCCATCCCCAGGTGTGCCTTGTGAAGGGAATCGGGGCCCTTTCCTTCCTCGTAAGCCACGCAACCCACATTGCTCTCTTCTGCGTTCTTCCCTGTGTGCCCTAGGATGAGGAGGGGGTGGGCCTTGGTCTTCATCTGAACCCCCTCTCCCTTGTTCTACCTCTCCCCTGCTCTGCCCAGCCTGACTTTGCCCTTCCCCAGTTTCCTCCACAGCCAACAGAGCCACTCTCACGCTCTCTGTCAGCTGTTCGTCTTCCGTCTCAGATTCAGACTCCGACGGGGGCATGACACCCCGGGATACTGCAACCATCATAAATATGAGCCAGTTGCCAAGCATTTGAATGTTGATCACGTGACCATAGGGATGCTGCAATGATCATACATGTGAAAAAAGGTCATAAGTTGCTTTTTTTCAGTGCTGTTGTAATTTCGGTCACTGAATGAACTGTTGTAAGCCGAGGACTACTTGTATAGTAGTACAGCTGTTCAGTATGGACTGGAGAGTTTCAAATTCAGGACTCTGCTAGCTGTGAACCTTGGTGGCTGCCTTTAGACCAGTTGCCTTCTCTTAGCTTAATTTAGCAATAGCAATAGCACTTAGACTTATATACCGCTTCATAGTGCTTTACAGCCCTCTCTAAGCGGTTTACAGAGTCAGCATATTGCCCCCCAACAATCTGGGTCCTCATTTTACCCACCTCGGAAGGTTGGAAGGCTGAGTCAACCTTGAGCCTGGTGAGATTCGATCTGCCAAACTGCTGGCAGCCAGTGATCAGCAGAAGTAGCCTGCAGTACAGCACTCTAACCACTGCGCCACTGTGGCTCATCATAGAATTTATTTCTCAGATATGTTTGGAATGGAATGGAATGGAATGGAATGGAATGGAATGGAATGGAATGGAATGGAATGGAATAGAATAACAGAGTTGGAAGGGACCTTGGAGGTCTTCTAGTCCAACACCCTGCTCAGGCAGGAAACCCTATACCATTTCAGACAAATGGTTGTCCAATCTCTTCTTAAAAACTTACGGTGTTGGAGCACCCACAACTTCTGGAGGCAAATTGTTCCACTGATTAATTGTTCTAACATGTTGTGAGGTTGTTATACTGTGCAGTAGTTGCAGATTCTTGCATTGGCAACGGTTTAATCTCTGTTTTCCAGCTCTTCCATTCTGTAAATCTATGAGGATAAAAAGAGGGTACCTTATGTGTGCTGTGTCAAGAGGGGGTGTGATGGCTCAGCGGTTAAAGACACTGAGCTTGTCAGCTGGAAAGCCAACAGTCCAGGTTCGAGACCCAAGTGCTGTGGGACGGGGTGAGGTCCCATTCCTCATTCCAGCTCCTGCCCACCTAGCAGTTCGAAAGCATGCAAATGCGAGTAGATAAATAGGTACCACTTTGGTGAGATGGTAACAGCATTCCCTGCATCTTTGGCATATAGCCACGCTGGCCTCATGACCATGGAAAAAGTGTTTGGACAATGCTAACTCCCTCGGCTAAGAAACAAAGATGAGCACCATTCCTTAGAGTCGGACAAGACTGGACAGGGGAAACTTTTACGTTTAAGCTCCCAAGAAAAAGGGGGGGCTATAAGCAGTGGTGGGCTGCAACTGGTTTAAAAACCAGTTCAGAGATCATGCTCTTCGTGTGCGCACCTAACGCGCTTGCGCGCAGCGTTCAAAATACAGCAATTTGAAGCTCAGCTGCTTACCTTCTAAGGCAGCCTCGGTAAGTAGAACAGCGGAGGCGCAGAAATCAGCTGTGCTGCGTGAATCAGCTGAGCCAGAAAGAAGGAAATATAGGACAGGATAGGGCAGGGGGGGGTGGGCGGGGCCAGCTGATCGTCGGAACTACCGGTTCACGCGAACCGGCAGCAGCCCACCACTGGCTATAAGCATAATAATTATTAGCTCTTCAAGGTAGTCCAGATAAGAGACACAACCAGGAATACAGGTAGTCCTTGGTGTATGACCACAATTGAGCCCAAAATTGATGTTACTAAGCGAGACATTTGCTAAGTGAGTTTTGTCCCATTTTACGACTTTTCTTGCCACCTTTGTTAAGGGAATCGCTGCAGTCATGAAGTGAGTAACCCGGTCGTCAAGTGAATCTGGCTTCCCCATTGACTTTGCTTGTCAGAAGGTCGCGAAAGAGAATCACATGACACCCCCCACCCCCCCGGGGGACACTGCAACTGTCATAAATGTGAACCGGGTGTCAAACATCTGAATGTAAATCACATTACCACGGGGATGCTGAAACGGTCGTAAGAGTGAAAAACGGTCATAAGTCAATTTTTTCCGTGCCATTGTTAACTCTGAATGGTCACTAAATGGACTGTTGTAAGTCGAGGACTATCTGCAGTAACTCTGTCTATTCTCTGTAAGGTTATGTTAACAGAATCTTGCGAGACTGAAAGCGTTTCTCTCTCCCCCTCCCCTTTTACTCCTTAGAAAACTAGGGAGGGTACTTTCTGGAATGCTTCCCCATGCTCTCTCTCCCTCTCTCCTTCTATGGACTGAGATATCTTTTGCATTCCAGGTGTCCAGTCTGAGACTCTTCCTTCAAGGCCATTTCCACAGCCCATTGGAATAATAGATAAAAGGAAAGAGCTGAGTTGCTTTACGTTGCTAAAGCTTGTTTCTGTTGATAAAGCTACAGTTCATCGCTCCGCTCTTTCTCTAATCCAAACAGCCTCGCAAAATAATTGCAAGGTAGATAAAGTTTGCAGCTTTGCTTCCATCCGGCCCTTGTTTTAACTAACCAACCGTGGGTTGTTGTTGTTTTTTTTTTGGTGGGTTGTTTTTTTTATGGGATCGCTGCCAATTGATCCCTCTGATTGCATTTATTGTGTATGTATGTTTTACCGGGTCATTAATTTGATTTCCGAACCACTTTGCGGCCTTTTAAGAACGGGGGAAAAGAAATAGAAAATGTGTAACTAGGCTACTCTTGCAAAGAGCTTAATGTTGACGTCTCTTCGTTCCCCTGCTGCAAGGAAGTATTTTCCCTTTCATGTAAAAATAAAGGAAAAGTACACTTAAACGAATCTGACAAAGGGTCGAAGGCAAGCACGAAGCTGAAAAGCAGTTGTGTAAGGCATTTCCTGCAGTGTTCCGTGTAAGGAATCAAACTGGTAGGGCAGGAACCAGCCGTTCTCAGAGTATGGACACCCGTTACGTCAACACGAATCAGGTTCCTCCCCAAAACAGGGAGAGAAGGAACAGGCAGTAATTCTTGACTCTTAAAGACAGGACGAATAGGCCTACAATTTAAGAGATTTGTAGATTAACAGAGTTCGAAGGGACCGTGCGTGCGTGCGTGTGCTTGTGTGTGTGTGTGTGTGTATTATAAAAATAATAAATATATAAATATACAGATAGTCCTTGACTTAAAATAGTTCACTTAATGAAAGTTCGAAGTTAAAACGCCTCTGAGAAAAGTGACATGACCATTTTTTTTCACACTTATGACCATTGCAGCAACCCCATAGTCACGTGATTTACATTCGGATGCTTGACAACTGACTCACATTTACGACGGTTGCAGTGTCCTGAAGTCATGTGATCCCCTTTTGTGACCTTCTGACAAGCAAAGTCAATGGGGAAACCAGATTCACTTAACAACCGTGTTAGTATTTTAACAACTACAGTGATTCACTTAACAACCGTGGCAAGAAAAGTCATAAAATGGGACAAACTCACTTAACAAATGTTTCATTAGCAACAGCAATTTTGGTCTCAATTGTGGAGTACCTGTGCTGACTTTTCTGGTTTAGGTCCCTAGTGAATTTAATAGATTTTGTGTCTGAGTAGGCATATATAGGATTAGAGTCAAACACAGTCTATTTACAAGAATAGATCCTTTCACTGCTTAAACAGATTTTGCCATCTTTTGAAGCATTCTAAAAACCTGTTAAAGAGATGACAGAAGGTGAGTATGCAGCATATGTAATGCTGCTGTTTCTTCATAGCACTTTCAACTCTGATAAAAATGTCAGAAAGGTGACATGATAGCAGTGTTCCAATATTTGAGGGGCTGCCATAAAGAAGAGGGAGTCAAGCTATTCTCCAAAGCACCTGAGGGCAGGACAAGAAGCAATGGATGGAAACTGATCAAGGAGAGAAGCAATCTAGAACTAAGGAGAAATTTCCTGACAATTAACCAGTGGAACAACTTGCCTCCAGAAATTGTGAGTGCTCCATCACTGGTGGTTTTTAAGAAGAGATTGGGCAGCCATTTGTCTGAAATGGTATAGGGTTTCCTGCCTGAGCAGAAGGTTGGACTAGAAGACCTCCAAGGTCCCTTCCAACTCTGTTATTCTATTCTATATTACATTTATCAATATAAACATGTAAAAATTATAAAGACTTATAAATTGGTCTTACTTTTTAATACACTGCAAGGGGCAAATTTTCTGGGTGTATGCACCTTCATTATTGCAATCAAATCTCAGTCCTTGCTTAATCTGGCCTAGGAACCTTCTGTCCAGTAAGCCAAAAGTTGAATAAGGCGTTAAGTGTCTGGAGAGGGCAGATTTACAGCCAAACCTGAGCTGAAACTGGATGCTGCCTCTTTTCCCAAATTACATAGTTGTTGTCTGGGGCTGGTCCTGAGCTGTGGGACATTCCTAGGAGATATCAAATTAACAGCAACTGTTTGATATTTGGGTGACTAGATGGAGAAAGCAGGCTTTGGAAATCTACAGTAGACACAGCATTTGTTCGTGAATGGGCTCTTTGCTAGGAAAGAGATATATACTTTTACAGGGATTGGTAGCAGCCGCAATGTTTCCCTTTTCAAACAGATTAGGAGGATAAATTCAGACACTTTATTACTACATGGCTGTGGGAAATTTTCAGCTGTGCAGTCCTAGGTTTATTTGCTTAGAAATGGGGCATTGCAATCTTAAACACATTTTCTTGGGAATCTACTTCATTTCTTGGATCTGCTTCCAGGGGGAAAGTGCCCAGGATCTGGGTTGAAAAAAATGTTAACCGCTGTTTAAGACTTAAAACACTTACATCTTAAGACTTTGGACTGGTAAGTCTTCACACTAAGCACAGAAAAAGGAGGAGGGGGTAGGAGGAGGAGGAGGAGGAGGAGGAGGAGGAGGAGGAGGAAAAAAGAAGGAAGGAGAAGGCAGGAGAAGGAAAATGGGAGGAAAAAAGAAGGAAGGAGAAGAGAGGAAGAAGGAAGAAAAAGGAGGAAGAAGGAAAAGGAGGAAGAAGAGTGGAAATTGAAAGAGAGGAAAGAGGAGGAGGAGGAGAAGGAGTTGGAGAAGATTATTGGGTAAACTTAGGGAACATGAGATGGGACTCGAAGGCAAAAGAACTTATTGAAATGCCCGACTGCACATGTTTATAATAAAACAATATTGTGTGAATCTAGAAAAAAAAACCAAGGGTGTGTTTCCTGCAAGTATTAGAAATATGTTTCTGTTCTTTAAAAATTCTTCTTCTGCAAAAACAAATGCTAACTGCTAATATTTTAAGTGTCAGGTGCATAGAGGGATTGGAGTTTCACTTTTTTTTTTTTTTACAATATGCATCGTAGTGGTTTGCCTATTTCTGATTTTCCAGTTGAAGACTCTCAATATGATGCACCTGGAAAGGTTGGGAATTGTAGTTCCAACACATTTGGAAGCCATTCAGGTTGAGGGACACTGGTATTGTGCCATGTCCTTCCAACAATAATGTGAAATTTGCTTCTGGGTGTGATTCAAAGGGCTGGCAATGGCATTTAAATGGGTTGGAAACCAAAATGTCTAAAAAGGCCTTCATAAATCTATCATTCTGGAAGAACAGCTTGAAATGTTCCCCTCTGATTCCTCATCCTATCCAAAGCCAACCTAGTATCTTAGTTAAAGCAGGACTCTTCAGTAGTTACTCCGTGAAATGAAAATTTGTTTCTCTTAAACTCTTAGAGCAGGGGTCTTCAACCTTGGCAATTTTATAACTTGTGGACTTCAACTCCCAGAATTCCCCAGCCAGCATGGCTGGAATTAAAAAGTGGGACTGTCCCTGTAATGGTACTGGTTTTAAACATGACCTGATGAGATTTTTCAGGTACATTACTGTAGGTAGGACTATTAGATCTGAGCTGCAGGAATCAAAAGGACCACTAGATGGCAGCAGAGTTAAGGCTGTCTTTGTCTCTGCCCCTAGTGGTGGCCTGGATTTTTGCAGCTCGATGTTAGTCCTACTCTGGAGAAATGGCCAGTTAATTTTCAAAGAGAGAGAGAGAGGTAGAGGTCCTTTTTAGCTTGCAGCTATTTTGATTGACGGTGAAACTTAAAATTACTGTCAATCTTTTGTTCTGTCTGTCTCCCTTTTCATCCCAAGCTGGTATTTTCTAGTGCAATGCAACAATATAACTACCACCTAAGCTGCAAAAATCTGGATAACTGCGGGGTCTTTGGTGTTGGCTGAGCTTGGTTGTTTTCTTGCAGACGTTTCATAACCCAAACTAGGTAACACCATCTGACTAACACTGATGAAGTTATCTAGTTTGGATAATGAAACGTCTGGAAGAAAACAACCAAGCTCAGAGAGCACCACAGACCAGAGGTGGGTTGCTCCCGGTTCGGAACGATTCTTTAGAACCGGTAGTGGGAATTTCCCCCCATTCGCTGAACCAGGAGCGATCGCCGGTTGGCCACGCCCACGAACTGGCTCTCTCGGCGGCACCATAGGTGCCACCATTTTGTTTTTGGCTTCTGCGCACGCGCAGAAGCTGGGTTTTCGGCACTGCGCATGTGCCCATGTGGCGCGGGAGGAAGCGAACCGGTGGCGAGGTAAGTTAGAACCCACCCCTGCCACAGACCCCTCACTTCAACTCTGAGCTACAAATATTCTCCTTTATTGGTATCTGGATAACTACCTAATGGCAGTCAAGAAGAGTTTTCCATGATTTTTGCATTCCAGATCTGGTAGTCTGACCATCAGCCTTTCAAGGTAGGCCAGACTAGAAAACCAAAGCTATGAAAACTAATGTGACATTTATTGTAAGGTTAAAGGAACAAATTTTTGCAAATCCTGATTGTTTCTCCCTCCCTCCCTCCGTTTACCTTTGTGAGAACTACAGCCGGTCAAATCTGAGATGTTTTCTCAGATTACAGTTCTAGCCTAGAATCATAATTCTCTTAACTGACCCTTGTCTTGGTTGAAAATTTTTCCTCCTGTTCCTCGAGATTATTCTCATTGCCCATTACACCAATCTATTGAAAAAAACTTTTTAAAAATAAAAAGTGCTTCCTTTCTACCATGTTCAGAGACGCCGACCAAATTTAAATGGTGTTGCTTTGTAGACATCCCCGCCTTGAACCAGGGGTGGGATTCAAAAATTTTAGCAACCAGTTCTCTACTCGGTTGCTGGGTGGGCGTGGTCATGGTGGCCGTGGCCTACTCAACCTCCTGCATCATAGTGGCAGGGGGGCATTTTCACTCTCCCCAGGCTCTGGAGGCTTTCCTCGAGCCTCCAGGAGGGCGAAAATGTCCTCCCCCGGGCTCCGGAGGCCAGAAACGGGCCCGTTTCGGGACTTCCGGAACTTCCGGGAGGCCCATTTTTCACCCTCCCCAGGCTCCGGAGGCTTTCCTCAAGCCTCTGGGAGGGCGAAAATGGCCTCCCCCAGGCTCCGGAGGCCCGCCCATTTCCAGACTTCCGGAACTCCCGGGAGGCCCGTTTTTCGCCCTCCCAGAGCCTCCGTGCGGGCCCTGCACTTATCTGGCATCCAAAACGGGCCACGTGGAGACTCCTGGGATGGGAGGGGTGGGCGGGGCCAGCCAGTCCTTGCAACTACCGGTTCGACGAACCAGGTGTAAAATTAGCATCCGGTTCGCCCGAACCGGTCCAAACCTGCTGAATCCCACCCCTGCCTTGAACGCACGGAAACACAATATGAGCACAAAGCAGACTGATGCAATTCAAAAGAAAGAACGGAGTTGAATTTCTTAAAATATCCCCAGGGAAACATTACACTTTGGAGAAGCAATTTGGTGTAGTGGTCAAGGCGCCAAGCTGGAGACCAGCCCTCAAGCAACGGCAAATCACTTCCAAAATCTTGTCAAGAAAAACGAATGAACCAAGGCAGACAGTTTTTAGGAGTCAACACTGAGCGGCATGGTGGCCTAGAGGTGGAACTCTCACCTCACAATCAGGAGGCTGTGAGTTCGATCCTAGGTAGTGGCAGATATTTCTCTCTCTGGGCACAAAGAGAAAATATCTGCTGCGAACTCCGCATAGACATCAGGAAGGGCATCCGGCCAGTAAACGCTCAGTTCTATTCAGTCACCCTGACTCCATCCCGATGCAAAGGATTACAGAAAGGGATTTTAAAAGAAAATAAACTTGAAAGCCCACACATACACACAAAAATTACTTTGGACTCTATAAAATTCGGATACCCATTCCCATCAGCCCATTCCAGCATTAAGCGATTGTGGGAACTGTGGTTCCCAAGTTTGTCTTGAAATTCTCTCTTCTTGCTTCAGAAAGAGAATTTGTGTAGGGTATTGGAATAGCGGCTGTTGGTGATTAGCAAATGATTTTTGGAGAACGGTTAACACCCCCTAGGGAATTCTTCAGTAGCCTCATAGCAGCTTAATGGAGATGGATCTCTTGTCATATAATCAGGGCGATTAAGTCTGGCCACAGTGATCACCAGTTGAGGCCAAAGGAGGGTCACAGTTGGCCAGCAGCATCAAACTCTTCCTGCTGACCATACAGTCACGCCTTCAAATTCTTCCCACTGATCCATGGAGCTCAATCACAAACGACGGCACGCAAATAGCGTATCGCCTGCATATCGTCCGCTCGTGATTGTCCTAATATGTGTTAACTGATTTGCTTGATGAGACAAGCCCACTGCAATCATTACAAGAGATTAATAAGCAGGAAACATGGTAGTTACAACCTCTTAACGGCAAGCCGAGAGTTGTGTATGAGGTCATCTCCACAGTAAAAGATTCAGAAATAGGACTGCAGGGGAAACGTATAAATGTCACTGCAGCACCCTTGGGATTTTTTTATCTCGCCTGTGCTGAGCATCGTATGTGTGCGAGAGAGTGTGAACCCTTAGTAAGGATGGTTTCCTTGGCTTCTGTGGCAAGGGGAGACATTAGAGGACCACAGTAGGTAGGTAAAGTTTTAAGATTTTAAGAGGGAACGTTGTCACCGGCATTTAGACATATTTTTTTTCACAGCCAGCTTGGATGAATGAAGCTGAGTTGGCTTGGTATTAATGGTGGTTATTCTTGGAACACTGGTCTGCTCAAAATGCCATCTGTGGTTATGTTGGGAAATCAATAATGGGAGAGGAGGAGACCATTTAACTCTCCTGTAGGACTCCCAGCAGCCTGGCTGATGGCTTTTAATAACAGAATAACAGAGTTGGAAGGGACCTTGAAGGTCTTCTAGTCCACCCCACTGCTCAAGCAAGAGACCCTATACCAGTGATGGCGAACCTTTTAGACACCGAGTGCCCAAACTGCGCATGCGCGTGCATGCCCAAACTAAAGGTGTGCGCGCGCAAATGCACGCATGCGGAGACATGTGCACATGCATGCATGTGTGCACACGTGGACATGCGCGCATGCGCAGCAGAGACCCGAAGACCAGCTGGCCGGCGGGAGGTGGGGCATCCCAACACTGGCAGCGCGGCAAGAAGTAAAATCTTTTTCTTTCGTGAGCTTCTGTTTCGTCGTTTGCAGGGAAACAGAAGCTCACGAAAGAAATGCCACGGAGATCTGACCTGGGGCGACGGCGCGTGTGTCAGCAGAGAGGGCTCTGCGTGCCATTTCTGGCATGTGTGCCATAGGTTCGCCATCACGGCCCTATACCATTTCAGACAAATGGTTGTCCAATCTCTTCTTAAAAATCTCCAGTGATAGAGCACCCACAACTTCTGGAGGCAAGCCATTCCATTGGTTAATTTTTCTCACTGTTAGGAAATTTCTCTTTAGTTCTAGATTGCTTCTCTCCTTGATTAGTTTCCATCCGTTGCTTCTTGTCCTGCCCTCAGGTGCTTTGGAGAATAGTTTGACCCCCTCTTCTTTGTGGCGGCCCCTTAGATATTGGAAGACTGCTATCATGTCTCCCCTAGTCCTTCTTTTCATTAAACTAGACATACCCAATTCCTGCAACTGTTCTTCGTATGTTTCAGCCTCCAATCCCATAATCATCTTTGTTGTGCTTCTCTACCCTCTCAACATCTTTTTTATGTTGTGGCAACCAAAACTGGATGCAGTATTCCAAGTGTGGCCTTTCCAAGGCATTATAAAATGGTTTTAATTCTGCAACATGTGGTGATCACCTGTTCCCTCCCTTCCTGCACCAGGAATATGTCTCTCACCTGCACACTGACATAATATACCATAGAGCCGCGATGACACAGTGGTTAGATTGCAGTACTGCAGGCTACTTCTGCTGATCACCGGCTGCCAGCAGTTTGGCAGTTCGAATCACACCAGGCTCAAGGTTGACTCAGCCTTCCATCCTTCCGAAGTGGGTAAAATGAGGACCCAGATTTTTGGGGGCAATATGCTGACTCTGTGAACCGCTTAGAGAGGTCTGTAAAGCACTGTGAAGCGGTATATAAGTCTAAGTGCTATTGCTATAATATAGCTGTTCTCCAAGACAGGTAGGTTAGGGTTAGGGTTAGGGTTTAGTGACCATTTGAAGTTACAACAACATGTCAAAGCTTACCATTGTTTTTCACACTTACGACCATTCTGTTATTTCCATGGTCATGTGATCAAAACTCAGAAGCTTGGCAACTGATTCATATTTATGAACGTTGCCGTATCCCCGGAGTCACATGATCTCCTTTTGCCACCTTCTGACAAGCAAAGTCAATGGGGAAGCCAGATTCACTAAGCAACCTGGTTGCTAACTTAACAACTGTGGCAAGAAAGCTCAATAAATGTGGCAAAACCCACTTAACAGCTGTCTTGCTTAGCAACATAAATTTTGGGCTCAATTGTGGTCGTAAGGCGAGGACTATCGTACCTGTATGCTAATAGCTTCCTGTAGACTTGAATGCATGATATGTATCCATGCTTCCTTGACATGAATGAAGGAACCAGCCTCCCTCCATTCCGTGTCATTCCCTGCCTTCTGCTGCACTCTTCTTTCATCCATTACATTTTCTTTTCTTGAAAACTCTGCACAGCTATACAAAAAAGAAAGAAAGGAGAGGGGGGAAAAAATCTTAAGACAGCTGAGCTATATTTTATCTCGGAAGATTTGTTTTTCAAAAGCTCCCATCCTCCAACGATACATTTTAAATGCACTTGGTATGTAGTTTTGAGCTGGCAATTATGTCAGAACATTCAGGAAGTGTGAAGGTTGTGGATAATTAAATTCTGATCTGCCAGTGTGGGATCTGTCAATCCGAATGGCATTCTTCGTGCTGAAGTACATTTAGCTCCCTCTATTTTGACTCTCCAACCTGACGTCTGGCCATTCTGATCAGAGGTGGGATTCCCATAAGTTACCTACCAGTTCGCCCATGTGAGCACGCGCACAAGCTTCCTTCGGTCACACGCACGCCTTCCGCGCATGCGCTTTGTTCTCTCACGCGGCTTGCACTCATGAGCGTGGCTTGAAAATGTGCCTAAATAAGACGGCATAGCGCCGGAGCGGGTGGGCGGCACCCGCAGGTCGCCACTACCGGTTCGCCCGAACCGGTCCGAACTGGCTGAATACCACTCTGATTCTGATTCTAGATCCTTGTGTGAAGACTTCCAGGTTTGGGGGAAGTGGTTCTATCCTTCACTGTGATCCATCCAGGCTTCCCATATGACTGAATTATGCCAGTTTGCTAGAATATCATGAATCACTAAAAGAACATTCCACCTTGAGCAGGGGGGGGTTGGACTAGAAGACCTCCAAGGTCCCATCCAACTCTGTTACTCTGTTATTAATATCTCTCTCTCTCTTACAGATCCCCTTCTTTGACCGCTATGTTGTTAATGGAAACAGCATGCCCCAAAAAAAAAGAGAGAGAACATTTTTATCTTCTTGTTCAACCATGAATACATTTTCCGCCTCTTGTATACTTTGTCTTGTTTTTATTATGTTGCTTTGTGGTGGTAGGTCCTAGTCTAATGAAGCAAAGTTCACTCGCTCACACAAAGGCAAGGATTTAGGGGTGCTCATAAGCCTTGTCCCCAGTGTTCTGTTGATTGTCAAATATACTCTTTCGTAGCTTAAGTGCTAAGATGTGAAACAAGACTCGGTTCAAGTTACTATACCTATGGGCTTCTGTGATAAGATAAACCCATTTCTGCTTCTAGCTTCAAACTTGAAACAACCTTCATCAGACAATGTGAGTCTAACTTTTTGCTATTTGTATATTAGCCATTGGGAGTCCCAGTTTGGTATAATGGTTAAAAGCATCCAGCTACAAAGCAGGAGACTGGGAGTTCTAGTCCTGCGTTAGGTTCAAAGCCAGCTGAGTGACCTTGGACTGCTCCTTCTCTCTCAGCCCTCAGAAACCATTTCCAAAAAACAAGCCAAGAAAACGGCATTGAATTGTCCAGGCAGTTGTCAGGTGTCAAAACTGACTCAAATCCACAGTAAATATTACGTATATTACCCATTAGAACTCATGGATTATAACATGTTTGCTATGGCAATAGTGAAGGCTCTGATTGGGTCCAGTACAGTTAAGGCAGTACTGAATTCCTAACTCTCCGAGAAAGGTCTTGGTTTAACCCAATAGCCTCAACACCTTTGGAAATGGTGCCCTTATAAATATTTCATTTATTTCATTATCCTTGCTCATCCTTTCCCATCTCCTCCCATGGCTGTTCTTCATTTTGTCAAAATCCACATGGCACACACTGCAAAGCAGCAACTAACCCATCTTTGGGACTTAAATTGTTCCACCGGACCACTGATGGATTGATTGACGATGCTTTACGAGTAAATAACTTATACAGGTTGGTAACGACAGCCAATGACACTATAGCATAGGACTTTTTTAAAAAAATAAGGGAGCGAGTGTTTTAGATAGAAGAACACTGCGTAGAACAAAAATGCACCAGAGAAGCTCTTAATGGTATCAAAGCTTCATTGTTGCATGAATTTATCAAGTATTTCGGCTAATTTAGCCAATTATGTTGGATATAAAAATTCTCCACGTCGGTTTGTACAAGCAACTGCATATGGTAGTGCACAAAAGTACATTAATTTCTTTTTTTTTTCCCATTCTATGAGCTAGGCTAAAGGGCTTTTAATTTTAATTTTAATTGGTTGATTGATTGGAGGTTATATCCATAGTTTTCCGATGGTCTTGAAGGCACTTTGAGGTGTTGGTTTTTTTTTTACTTCACTGCTTTAATTTGATTGGCTGTTTCAGGTGCATAATTCGGGATTTTAGCATCCCAGTGACACCGAGTCAAACAAGGGTCAAAGAAATTTCAGTTAAAACAAAAGGCTACAGGAACTAGATTGAAACAAACTGAATATTCAGCAAGGTTTTTACCAAGTTAAAAAAAAATAGTGTTACTTTCAGCCTACTGTTTTGAAATTACGTAATGTTCCCAGCAACTCTATAACCATGTAATCATACGGAGATAAATTTGCTCGGATGAAGAAATGAAATGTTGGTGGCGAATTACAGTTTAGTTCAAATTGTTCTATTCATCTATAGCGTTAAAGAACTGTTTTGAAGGTGGCTGGTTTTTAAACCAAATAAAAAGAGAGGGGGAAAAAAATATTTTTCTTAAAGTTTTCGGCTAATCTCGTACGCGTCTGGCGAAAAGCACAGGGGATTGTGAACCTTTGTATAGTTATTTTGATTAGGAGGGGTGAGAAGATATATATATATATATATATATATTTATTTATTTTCTAAAAGGCAGTTTGCTGAATTTATGCGAAGGAAAGAGCCATCTGCTTAAAATAATGATCCGTCTCATTATTAAAGCCTCATTTATTATAATGATTCGCATAGGATTGCTGGTCCTTCATGATTCCTTGGTATATATATATATATGCTGTACCAGAATCAGCATTTAAGTCCCCTGGAAACAGAACCATAAATCTGTGGGTCTGAAAGAACCTTTAATGACAGACAATTTTTTTCTTGTCGAATTAGCAAGTTTCTTCTAAGAACATTACTCTCATCATCCCAAGCAGTAAATGCTAACACCGGAGGAAAAATACCATACGTAACAAGTTTACTAGATTTTCTAGCCAGCTACGGCTTGAAGGATATAGTTTCTGAGTTTATTATCCATGTTATAATTGAGGGTCCTAAAGAGAGGCATGCAGCGTGGCCAAGTTCATCCCCCCCTACTTCCCAAAAATGCCTGTCATCCTTTTGGTATCAATCAACCCCTGACCACTTTCCCTTCGCTTGATAAAGACGCTTTTGATTGGTGTCCTGATTTCTAAATTTCTGACTGATGCAGTCACGCAGTGAAATGAACCAGTTTGATTGTGTGTATGTGTGTGTGTGTGTGAGAGAGAGAGAGGGAGGGAGGGAGGGAGGGAGGGAGGGAAAGAGGGAGGGGGACAGAATGGGTGAAGAAAAAGCTTTTCTTGAGGAACGTTTTGTTTTTCCAACCTTTTAAAATTCTTCCCTTCCGAGGGTTCCTCTTGCAGAGTCCGACCCCTGAGCCACTGGCTGCTTTGCAGCCCTTCCAGAGAGTTAGAGCTGTTCTCCCTTGAAAACCCAACCTAGCGAATCAAATTTTGGACTTCTTCTTCTTCTTCTTCTTCTTCTTCTTCTTCTTCTTCTTCTTCTTCTTCTTCTTCTTCTTCTTCTTCTTCTTCTTCTTCTTCTTCTTCTTCTTCTTCTTCTTCTTCTTCTTCTTCTTCTTCTTCTTCTTCTTCTTCTTCTTCTTCTTCTTCATGAAGGGTGGAGAGAGGTTTGACATGTTAGAAAACAAGCATCCCAAAAAATTGGATCTGAAGGGATGAGATCTACAGATAAGAGATTTATTTATTCAGTATGTACATCCCTGAATGGAATATCAATTAAAGGGGGTAAAATTTCTCATTCTTTTTGGCAGAAGGTGATTCTTCCTCTTCCTCCTCCTCTTCCTCTTCCTCTTCCTCTTCCTCTTCCTCCTCTTCTTCTTCCCCTTCCCCTTCCTCCTCCTCCTCTTCCTCTATCTCCACTTTCCCTTTCTCTCTCCCTCCTCCCCTCTCTTTCTCTTTCCTTCCTTCCTTCCTTCCTTCCTTCCTTCCTTCCTTCCTTCCTTCCTTCCTTCCTTCCTTCCTTCCTTCCTTTCCTTCCTCCTCCTCCTCCTTCCTCCCCTTCAACTTCCCCTCGCCATCCTCCCTTTTCTTCTTTCTACTTTTCCTTCCGTTTTCCTCCCCTTCCCCTTTCCTCTCCTTCCTTTCCCTCCTCCTCCCTCCCTCCTTTTCCTTCTCCTTTCTCCCCTTCCTTCCTCCCTTTCCTTCTTTCTCCTTCCTCTTCTCTCCTCCCTCTCGTGCCTTCTTTCCTCCTCCTCCTCCTCCTCCTCCGTCGAACCCAGGGCTGCCCGACGTGCCTGGCTGCCTGTCGGGGCGGGGGGGGGGGGCTTTGGGGCGGCAGGGGTTAAAATCTCGCTGCAGTGGGGAAGGGAACTCCGCCTCCCGTTCTCAGCACCTGGCGCTGTATAGACAGTTGCTGAGCGGCGGAGTCCAGAGCGGGCTGGCGGAGGCGAAGAGGGGGAGAGAATGTGACAAGTGGCGGCTCTCACTGTTGCCTTGGGAGGCCTCCCGCACCTGTCTCGTGGCCAGGAGAGCTGTCGGAGCTGCCGAGCCAGCAGGAGCCACCTTCCTCCTTTTGGCCAAGCCGGAGCGGCGTGCAGAAGAAGAAGAAGAAGAAGAAGAAGAAGAAGAAGAAGAAGAAGAAGAAGAAGAAGAAGAAGAAGAAGAAGAAGAAGAAGAAAGGGGTGCAGGAATAGCCAGGGGAGGGGGTTGCGTTTGATCCAAACGAGAGAGAGAGAGAGAGAGAGAGAAAGAAGAAAAGAAAAGAAAAAGAAAGACAGTAAGGAAGGAAGGAAAGAAAGAAAGAAAGAAGGGAAGGGACATGACTTCTTCATTCAAGCTGGATTTTCTGCCAGAGATGATGGTCGATAGCCGCCTGCTAGTTTCCGACAGAATGTAAGTACCGCGGGGCTGACTTAACCCCGATCTTCAGCTAAGAGCTTGGTCTTAACGCCCGGGCTTTTTTTCCCCCCTTCTTTCTTTCTTTCTTTCTTTCTCTTCCCACGGGGGTCTTCTTCTTTTTTGGGGGGGGGGTTGTCCTTCTTTCTTTTCTTCTTTTTGGACTGGTCCCAGAAGGTTTCCTCGAGGGCTCCGTTAAACAAAAGCCTTTTTGCCTTCCCCTTCCCACTCCCCCTTCGCTCCTTCCGAGGCAACTAAGCGGAGGTCGCAAGTGGTGGGGGGGTTGCAGGAAGCATTTTTATCCCACCCACCCTTTCCCTCGTCCCTTGCAAATTCTTTTCTGGTTTCCGAGGCGCGTGTGGATGGGTGTGCAAGTGTGTGTGTGTGTGTGTGTGTGTGTGTGTGTGTGTTTACGCGTGCATCCCCCCCTTCTTTCCCCCCTCCATCCCACCCCACCCGGCTTTGACTGCCTCTTCTCTCTCTCTCTCCCCAAAGCCCGGAACATTTGATGGGTAACGTATCTCTATCAGGAACGCTGCTTCTAAAGATAGCTGTGGATAGATGGGGTGGAGGGAAAGAGAGAGAGGGAGAGAGAGAGAGAGAGAGAGGAAGAAGTAGGGTTTTATTCTACTTAAATGGTGGACAGAAGCGCATGGAAGGAGGAGGAGATGGGGAAGAAAAGAAGAATTTTGCAACAAAAAGAAAGAAAGAAAGAAAGAAAGAAAAAAGCATGCTTTTAAAATGCACTCCAAATGCCTCTACAGATAGCATCCCTTTGGCAAAAAAAAAAAATGTATTTATTTGGTTCAGAGGGCGTGCCCTAATCAGTTCAGATTCAGGAGGGGGTGAAACCCCCCCCCCAGCAAACAGTAAATTAGTTATGGGGATCAACTGCCTGCGAATGCAAAAATAAAAATAAAAAATGACCTGGTTTTTGTGAGAGTGTGGAAGAGAAATTAGATCAGGCAATTTGACCCCATTCTTGATTCTGCAGAATGTAGAGTGTTAATTATGAGGAAAGTGATTCCTCTACGTGGGAATGAAAAGGAATGAAGATCTATTCAGAAATGCTGCCTGCTGGAATTTGAAGGAGACAAACAAGCCTGGGTTAATTCCCCCCCCCCTTTTGTTGTTGTTGTTGTTGGTCTTAAAGTTTGATGCATCGGAGGCCAGACCTTGTTGAGAAAAGTGCTCTTTCTGAGTCTTCTCAAAAAAGGAAAAAAGCCCTGCGTTTTTAAAACCAAAAAGGAGAGAGAGAGAGAGAGAGAGAGAGAGAGAGAGAGAGAGAGAGAGAGAGAGAGTAATGGAATGGAATGGAATGGAATGGAATTGGAATGAATGGAATAGAATATAGAAAATAGAATAGAAAATTAGAATAGAATAGAATAAAATAGAATAGAATAGAATAGAATAGAATAGAAAATTAGAATCTGCCACGCCCACCAAGCCACGCCCACCAAGCCATGCCCACAGAACCAGTAGTAAAGAAAAGGAATGGAGGGAGGGAGAGAGGGAGGAAGGAAAGAAGGAAGGAGAAAAGGAAGGGAAGACGGAAGGAGGAAGGGAGGGAGGAAGAAAGGAAAAAGAAAGAAGAAAGAAAGAAAGAGAGAGAAAGAAAGAAAGAAAAAGAAAGAAAGAAAGAAAGAAAGAAAGAAAGACCAAACCATAAGCTTGTCCTGACAGTTATTATTATTATTATTATTATTACAAAATTGGTTCTTGGGCAGATATGCTTTGAGGAAAAAAATATATGCTAAAGGGAGTAACACTGAATTAAACTTTGCGCATGATTCTCAAAATGACAGTTTGGGTATTTTACTGCTTCTTCACATGATCTAGTCTTGGTCACATTGTTAAATTCATTCAGAGTTACAACATCTTGATTCTCTGCCGTGTGCCTTACCCCCACCCGTGGCCAACCCAATGGCTTCGCAAAAGCATTGGATTTCTTGTAGTTCAAAGAGTCTTGGAGAAGAGCTATTTCTGAAATAGCCATCTGTTTTAGCAGCTGCAGATTGCCAAGTTGTTAAAAGGGGTGGGGGGGAGAAAATTCTTATTTAATAACAGTAATCCTTTCTTTCAAATGCATTGTGGAAAATACACTTGTATCCTTGATTGGTCCCTTATGTTTTTCAGAGTCAGATAATCCTGCATTTAGGTTACTGAGTTTCTTCGTGTTTGTAGAATTGATATTTTATGGGGTCCAGATTCTCTGTAACGTTGGTTTGAGTCTTGACAGAGATGAGGGGTGTTCATTATCTTTCATCCATGAATGGAAGATCAAAACTCTCAAGCAGTAAGTAGAAGGAACATCAAGACACAAATCCTTGATTTTTATATTCTTCCACGCTTCGGCTTACACAATCTCCTTTCCAGCTCTCAAGTTAGTCATAAAAAAATAATAATAATGGCTAATAAACCTCTCTGAACCCTGGTCTCTCTATAGTGGTTTGTGGACATCCGACTTCAATTTATGGAAATGCTTCCTTAATTGACCCAGGGCATCATGTTCTTCCCAAACCTGGTTTCCCAGCCTTTGGTGGTGTTTGAAAAGATTTCTCGAGAAACCACAGTTATTTCAAAGCTGTTATTATGGTCGGTTGCACAGTTAGCCAGATGTTTCAGCTGGATTTGGAATTTTTGTTGCTGCCAGTATTATTATTATTATTATTATTATTATTATTATTATTATTATTATTAACTTACGGTACACTCATTCTATGCCGCCGGTTGAAAATAAGGCAAAGTTATATTTTGCTCTGATAAAGCTTTCCCTCTGTTTCCCTCTCACCCTGCGGTGAAGAAACACAAACTGTATCTGTGGCAATTCTTCTATCTTGTCTTTTTTTGGGGGTGGGGGGAATGATCTTATTATGTGATCTCATTGTAACAGAGAAATGGAATTTACTGAAGGAGCTGCAAAGATTGGTCCTTGTTTGGAACTGCTACCCAACAAGGAAAATTAATGCAAAATGTTGGTATCAGCTAGGAATGACTGGAGAAGGAACTTGGTGTGGCCCTTGAGTTTAAATTAGAACCGAAGGTGTTGTGCGGTCTGTGGAGCACTTGGTAAGCATGCCAGAAGGATATGATGGCACCTAATTCCATCCAGGAAGCCTTTGAAATCAACCTTAAGAATGATTGAAAATGTGTGACGCCTGATTGCCCATGAACAATCGTTACAATCATGTTGTCCTTTTCGATAGCCCATCGCAGATGCCTGCAATGATACCCAAGCCACACACACCAGATATCTCTTCCTTATGGTGCTTGTTGGGTGAGCGCCCTTTCCTTTTATGGAAGGGCGCTATCTATTTGAATCACCCTGTGTGAGAATTCATACAAAGGGGATAGAAAAGGAAACGGGAACAGTGTCCAAGGAGTGTGCCCTAGATCCTTAAGTTTATTTCATAAGCTGGACCATGGAATGTGATCTTTTGTGACAGGTCTAAATGTGTGTGTTTTTTTTTAATAAAACCTAAACGATAACTGGATGGACGGGAAAAAGTAGGGTTAATGTTATGACCCTTTTGTACTGGTTTCCCACTGAGTTATATTTTAAAAAAAGGATTTTGTTGCTGGGTGGTAATGCCTAGGTTTTCGTTGATGGCAGATAAATTCAGATCGCCTTGAAATCCTATCGGTTTGAATTCCGTGCTATTTCTTTCAACCCTTTGAAACTTGATTTGCAAGCCCAGATTTTGGGAGAATTAAAACAACCAGAGTCAGGTCTTCTCTTTTTATCAGTTGTGGATTCATTTCTTGCCGGGCTAATAATATTCCAGTTGGGTGCAGTTATGCTGGCTGCATAAGCAGTATTCATCAAATAAGGTTGCTGTGTTCTAATACTTGTTTTCTTGGGCTTCGGGTGCTAATTCTAAAGGTATATGTGGTTTAGTTCTTCTTTTTTTTTCCCCAGAAGTAGCTACTGCCACAGTCTGGGCAAAATAAGCAGGACAAGGAAGTCTAGAGGTTCAGTCTTGTGCAATACCAGTTGTAGAAAAGGCCAACCATCAAGTGTGGTCATGATGAAGTGGAATTCTCAATTGTATGTCCTTGATTAAAAATGCTCACTCAGTGATGGCGTCTTGGCCACAGATCCCAAAACCTGTAGTAGTTAGAAGCACTGTCCAACCTTATCTTTGGAGGTTGTAGAGTCGGGTTCTTCTACTTCCATCACTGGAAGTACACCAGAGATGACAATTACATCCCTCCTGATCCCACTGATTTCTTTAGCGGCATAATCCATTCATAGGAGTAGAACAGGTCAACGTAGCCTCAGAACCGGCCTTCATCTTTTCTACTGCTGCTTCCAATCAATCTGGGCAGAGTCACCTTGATCCAAAGAGACACGATCTTTTGCCACTTGGAGGGATGGGGGAAAAACATCTGCATGTACCAAGCATGTCTGCATGTGGTGCTTCTTTCTTTGTTAACCTGGCTCAACCAAAAATAGCTTGAAAAAAGTAGATAAAGCCACTGCGTTGTTGCAAAACATCAGGGGAGCGGAAGAAGGGACAATCTACAAATAGATATATAGCCAGATGTTTCAGGTTATGCAGTCCAAAGGTGTTTTCAAGATGGAGAATTGTTGTTGGAGTACCTTACTCAGTGGATGCGTTGTAGGTATCAAGTTACTTCTTGCATCCAGGGAGAAACATTGCCTGCCTCTTTTATTTATTGCAAAGAACCAGAAAGACAGATCATATCTTTGTTTAATGTCCCATCGATCTTAAAGATGACTGTGTTATCTTAAGCAAGCTCACTTAAATCAGATAAACAGATTCTGCCTACATCTCGTGAGTTATTTATTTATTTTTTACACGAAGGCTACCTTTTACCTTGGGGAGGTCCACAGGCCCACAAACATACTTATTTACAGGAAAGAATGTGTTGTTTTGGTTGAAATAACTAAAAAAGCACCATTATGTACCTGCCACATCCATGGTTGGTTTGGGATGAGATTGATTGCCATCTACATTTATAACCACGCTGTTATCGATTTTGAAAAATGGCAACCTTGATAACCGACTTGGGTATTTGGACAAGATTTACTATTGGAGACCAAAGGCTCCAACACCATTACCACTACAAACATCTCAAAACCAATCCATCATTGGCAAACGGGATGGAGTTTTCTGCTTTAACGGTTCAAAATTGCAGTTATCGAAGTTAGATATTGCATCCGAGAATATCATGAGGCTTTTGAGATACCCCTGGAAAAATGAGTCCTTCATTGAAATGAGTCTTTGAATTTCCTTGCCTTATCTCGAGATGGATCAAATTATTTCTCTTTTTTTTCCATCCGTGCCCTAATCCTAATTACACAGCAGTCGACAATGTATTTGTGGAGATCGTGCATTTTCCTCTTACAGTATTAGCAGGACTAGAGGAATTAATTTATCTCTAAAGTATATGATTGTCTACAAAGCATATTTCTTGAAGGGAAAAATCTGCTAGAAATTCCTTTGGAACAAAACCTTTGTAGGTTAACTGCAAAGCTGAAATGTTCAAGTGCATATAAAAATAGTAAACTGCCAAACAGGCATTGCAAAAAGACTTCGATAATCCCTACATATACAAACACACACACACACACACACACACACACACACTCCCTCTCTCTAGTGCCTACTGCTTGAAAGAAAGCACGTCTCTTGTTATCAGCTGTTGTTTGATTTCTGGTTTCTTATCGTATGTATGTTCGTATTTTGGCAGACAGTTCTATCATTGATCCAGGTAGCTGTATCTTTTCAAATTGTTACATATAAATTGTGGGTTAATCACTTCCATTTCTTTTATCGGCCATTGATGCAAATCACGAGAAAGAAGGGGTTTTTTTTTAATATAAAGAATGGAAATTAAAAGTTTCAAAACTGATTAGGTATGTCATGATAGGTAGGTAGGTAGGTAGAAGATAGATAGATAGATAGATAGATAGATAGATAGATAGATAGATAGATAGATAGATAGATAG
>QLTV01002009.1:677864-689137 GCA_003457575.1 Thermophis baileyi
ACATCGTGGCGACCAAAACTGAATGCAGTATTCCAAGTGTGGCCTTACCAAGGCATTATAAAGTGGTACTAACACTTTACGTGATCTTGATTCTATCCCTCTGTTTATGCAGCCTAGAACTGTGCTGGCTTTTTTGGCAGCTGCTGCACACTGCTGGCTCATATTTAAATGGTTGTCCACTAGGACTCCAAGATCCCTCTCACAGTTAATACTGTTGAGCAAGGTACCACATATACTGTACCTGTGCATTTTGTTTTTCTTGCCTAAATGTAGAACCTTACTTTTTTCACCATTGAATTTCATTTTGTTAGATAGTGCCCAATGTTCACGTCTGTCAAGATCCTTCTGTATCTTGTAACATATCCCCCCCCCAATCCAGGATTTAATTGAAATAAAAGAAGCCAAGAAGTTGCTCAGTTGTACAAAGAAGGACAGAAAGCCCCAGAACAGGGGTCTCCAACCTTGGCAACTTTAAGCCTGGCGGACTTCAACTCCCAGAATTCCCCAGTTTTCTCCAACACCACAATTTGAAAACATCAATTTTTCGGCGCTCAGTGGAAAAATCATGAGCGTCTTGATTAGAGATTTTGTGATAAATCATATCCAACAGTTTCTACTCCGGACACAACTGTGGTTAATAGTATCTTGTCAAACAGCAAATATTTGGAGGCAATGCCTCACCCCAGCTATAAATTGCTCCAGAATATTAAGTGAAATCCTGAAAGCACTGACTCTGGCCCTTTGAATTGGATGAATGCGTAGGACCGACAAACCTGGCCTTGAAAAATAATGATGGAAAATATGACTTGTCGATAGGCAAATACAAGCAATTTGATTTTCCCAGTTGCCATGTATTTCCAAAGATTTATTGCTCCACAGGGTAAAAATGGTTTGAAAAGCAAAATATGCTCTCAGCAAAATGGTTTAGAATTGTTTTCTTTCCCTTCTCCCTTCCTTTCCTCCCAATGGCCCACATAAAATTACTTTTAAAATGTTTTAAAAGCAGAAAGCAGCTATAAAACACAAGAAGCAGTTGCGTGTCCTGCAAATGGCGTCTTATCTCCTGTTTCCTAGTGCCCATCTTTAATGTGGGGTTACTTTTTCATCACCATCATAACTGTGAATGTTTGCTAAACAAGGCAGTCTCTAAATGAGGCTACTTGTACCTGCCTTGTAAGCATCTCAGGATCAAGGAAGCTGGAAGGAATTTTAAAATGATAAAAGTAGCTGAAAGAGATTTGTTATCCATCTTGTACGCTTTCTAAAAATGTAAGCTACTCCAGTCCTTTTTTTAAAAAAACCCACAGATTTCATTTGTGGATTGCATTCATTCTATTGTGGGTGGTATAATGAGTGGAACCAATTGCCAACTTCCCCCCAAAAAGTATGAATCAGGAGGTCAGGAGATATAGTACTAGATAATGGGACACCTTGAAGGCAATTTATAGCTATGCAGAAGCTTAAACATTTTGTTTAGCTCGATTTTTTTCATTGTTCGCTCCAGGCAGTTTGCCAATATTCCTATATACAATAACAATTTCTCCGTTGAGGTGGTGGTGGTGGTGTTTTTACAGCTTTCTTTTTTTTTTTTTAAGGTCTCGGGGATTGACCAATAAACACGGCATTCAGCAGTATATCCATTGTGTAGGAATTGTGGAAAAGCTGCCTGGAGACACACAATAGGACTAGATTACACATAATCAAAAATAAACGAAATAGACGTACACCTGAGATTTTTAACAAGCTATTTCGGGAAGGGGCAGATGAAGATGGAGAGGAGGGGGGGGGAATCTTCTGCGGTTGCTATGGATAAGGGGTTTTTTTTTATTATTTTTTTTCCCTTCCTAGCCTTTGCACTGTCAGAACTGAACCGGTAGATCTCTTTTAGGGCTAATCCCTTTTGAGATGAGTTGCTATAGGGATTAATAAAGGGATGGCACCTTCTACGAGTTTCATAACTCTGCCTTCAAAAAACTTTGAACTTCCTTCCCTAAGACTGAAATTCTTCTTGAGATAACTGATCAGGAAAATCATGGGTTGCCAAGCATCGCCTTGAGCAGTAGGAACCTATCCATATTCTCAAGAGCTACCATTTCACAGAACATGGAATAATAGAGTTGGAAGGGACCTTGGAGGTCTTCTAGCCCAACCCTCTGCTTGAGCAGGAGACCTTGTACCATTTCAGATAAACGATTGTCCAGTCTCTTTTTGAAAACCTCCAGTGATAGAGCGTCCGCAACTTCTGAAGGCAAGTTATTCCATTGCTTGGTTGCTGTCACCGTTAGGAAATTTCTCCTGAGTTCTGGGTTGCTTCTCTCCTTGGTTAGTTTCTATCCATTGTTTCTTGTCTTGCCTTTTGATGCTTTGGAAAATAGTTTGACTCCCTTGTCTTTGTAGGAAGCCCTCAAATATCGGAACATTGCTATCATGTCACCCCTACTCCTTCTTTTCATTAGACTAGTCACTAGACATACTCAATTCCTGTAACCGTTCTTTATATATTTTAACCTCCAGCTCCCTAATCATTTTAGTTGCTCTTCTCTGCATTCCTTCCAGACTCTCAACATCTTTTTTATATTGTGATGACCAGAACTTGATGCACTATTCCAAATGCGGTCTTACCCAAGGCTTGTAAAGCGATACTAGAACTTCACGTGATCTTGATTCTATCCCTCTGTTAATGCAGCCTAGGACTGTGTTGGCTTTTTTTGGCTGCTGCCGCACACCGCTGGCTCATTTTTAAGTGATTGTCCACTAGGACTCCCAAGATCCCTCTCCCAGTTGCTGGCAGTAAGCCAAGTTTCAATCTAAAGTCAAACTCGATTTCATTGAGGGCCACATCAGGGTTGTGTTTGACCTCGGGGGGGCCTGGGGGGGCATGGCCAGGGTGGGCATGGCCAGCTTGACATCACTCGTGTTGGGGGGGGCGCCTGTGGTGGCCCGAGCGCTCTGCCAGCAAAAATGGACTCCCAAGCTCCATTTTTGGCTGGGACGGCCTCCTGCAACCCTCTGCCAGCAAAAACGGAGCTCGGGAAGGCCGCAGCAGAGGCACCGCGGGCCATTCCTTCACTGCTTCCAGGGCAGCCCCGCAGGCCAGATCTAAGCACCCCGTGGGCCAGATCTGGCCCGTGGGCCTTGAGTTTGACACCCCTGATCTAAAGCAAGCATCTCCGAAGATAGCTGGAGGACTTGCGTCATCCTTAGTTCACGGATTCCAAAAGTACATCACGTGGACCGAGGAATGTTTCTTAGCACTTTGTAAGCTGCAGATCCTGGGTAGCAATGAGAGAGAGCTTTTAGCGGAGAGTCAATGGAGCATCATCCATTGCATAATTCATAGCAGTTGTTCACCATGACTGATTTCCCTTCCACTACCACAGATTTACTTCTCTGAGGAGAACGATATACAGTTCCTTGACCAACCAGCAGTGTGAAAGCAAGCCCAATATAGATTAGTCCTCGACTTGCGAGTCGCGACTATAACTGGGATAAGAATTTCCATCGCTAAGCAAGACAGTTGCTAAATAAACTGCGCCCGATTTTACTATAGAATAGAATACTTTATCTGGCTAAGTGTGATTAGGCACACAAGGAGTTTGTCTCTGGTGCAGAAGCTCTCAGTGTACATGCAAAACGACAGAATAATAATGATGTTTGGTATTATTTTTTGTCTTAACGTAGTGTGCAAATTTGGCCCATTAGGGTCCAACCTATCATACAAATGCAGAAGATGGGTTATTTCAGTTACCAAGTTAGGTGTGTTATTTGAACCTAATCCTAAAGTTGGATTACTTCCATAAGACTCCAGATCCCACAGAGGCATCCAGCCATTGATACATTTAAAATTCGTCTTCTTGAGAACCTTCCCTTAGAAGGTTAAGACTGAACTTATTCAGAGTCTAGATTGTCAGGATGACCATTTTGCCATGATAGCAATAGCAATTAGAGTAATATACAGTACCGCTTCACAGTGCTTTACCAGCCCTCTCTAAGCGGTTTACCAAGTCAGCACATTGCCCACAACAATCTGGGTCCTCATTTTACTGACCTTGGAAGGATGGAAGGCTGAGTCAACCTTGAGCCAGTCAGGATCGAACTGCTGGCAGTCGGCAGAGTTAGCCTGCAATACTGCATTCTAACCACTCTGCCACCAGGGCTCTTATGCTTTTGCCACACTGCAATTGTTAAGTGAATCATATGGTCGTTAAGTGAACATGGCTTTCTCCATTAACTTTGCCTGTTGGAAGCCAGACGGGAAGGTCGCAAGTGGTGCTAATATGATCCTGGAATACTGCAAACTGTCATAAATACATGCCAGTGGTCGAGCGCCTGAATTTTGATCACATGACAGTGGGGAATGGTGTGTTGGTCATAAGTGTGAGGAGTGGTTGTAAAGTCACTTTTTTCAATGCTGTTGTAAATTTAAATGGTCCCAAAACCAAATGGTTGTGAGTTGATGTCTAGCTATACAGGTAGTCCTCGACTTACGACCATAAGTGAGCCCAAAATTTCTGTTTAAGTGAGTTTTGCCCCATTTTATGACATTTCTTGTCACGGCTGTTAAGCTAATCACTGCAGTTGCTAAGTTAGCAACATGGTTCTTAAGTGAATCTGGTTTCCCCATTGACATTGCTTGTCAGGAGGTCGCAAAAGGGGATCACGTGACCCCAGGGACACAGCGACGGTCATAAATAGGAGTCAGTTGCCAAGCATCTGAATTTGGATCACGTGACGTGACCATGGGGATGCTGCAATGGTCGTAAGGGTGAAAAACGGTCATAAGTCACTTTTGTCAGTGCCGTCGTCACGTCAAACGGTCACTAAATGAACTGTCATAAGTCGAGAACGACCTGTACTTTCTTCCCACTCTTATTCGGTTGTTTCCTTTCGATGTGCCACCTTCTCTCGTCCTCACGGATAGCAACGCTGAGACATCACGGCCTAGTTTCAGACAAGTGCACTTCATTTGTCCAAAATGGACCCAGGTAATTGAGAGTTATTAACTTGAAGCAAAGGTTGAGTGATATTTGGAAATCTGCAAAAAAAAAAAAAAGCGCCGTTTTTCTCATGCTTTTTCCTAACACTATACCGGAAGCTGTGTCTGGTTGCTTGCCTTCGGATTTTTATGAGCGAAGTCTGCTGCTCGATGACAGTCAATCACCAAGCCTTATTCACACCCTGAATAGATTTCAGGAACAAGCCGGAGATATTTTTGGAATCTCAGCTGGAGCCTCTGATAAGTCACATTCTGTTCTAGAATTTTCTCTGGAAAATTTTTGGAGACAGAAGAGCCCGTTTTGTTGCGCAGGCAGAAAAAAAAATCAGAAATTGGGAACGGGGTTCTGCCAAGGCAGCAGAGACCCGGTCCTGCCAGGAGTGGTTATCTCCTCACAACCAGCAAGCCGCTTTCTGACTATTATTGCCCAAATATCTTGCAATGCCATACTGACATTGCAAAATTGAGGGCATACGGCCGGGGGGGGGCGGGGGGGAAGCATGCATTTGTATCTCTGCAGGTAGAACTTGCAGGTAATTCCAATCCTCTTTGGAAATTCAATAGGTGCTTGCAAACTGAGATTGGGAAAACCAGCTACTGCTCGTAGTGAAAAGGATACACCTGGGAGGCAGGTAAATTCAGGTAGTCCTCAACTTACCAACCATTTGAGCCAGGTGGCGCAGTGGTTAGAATGCAATATTGCAAGCTAACTCTGCCGACTGCCAGCGGTTTGATCCTGACCAGCTCAAGGTTGACTCAGCCTTCCATCCTTCCGAGGTGGGTAAAATGAGGACCCAGATTGTTGGGGGCGATAGGCTGACTCTGTAAACCGCTTAGAGAGGGCTGTAAAAGCACTGTAAAGCAGTATATAAGTCTAAGTGCTATTGCAGGCAAACTCTGCCCACTGCCAGGAGTTCAATTCTGACCGGCTCAAGGTCGACTCAGACTTCCATCCTTCCGAGGTCGATAAAATGAAGACCCAGATTGTTGGGGGCAATATGCTGACATTTGTAAACCGCTTAGAGAGAGCTGTCAAGGACTATGTAGCGGTATATAAATCTAAGTGCTATTGCTATTTGTTTAGAAACCATTCAAAGTTGAAAAGGTACTGAAAAAAGGGACTTACAACCAGTCGTCGCACTTACGACCATCATAGCATCCCCACAGTATGTGATCAAAACTTGGCCGCCTGGCAACTGGCATGTACTTAAGACAGTTGCAGCATCTTGCAGTTCTGTGATCACCATTTGCGACCTATCCAGCCAGCTTCCACTGGAAAACTCAATCCGGATTCGTTAAACGACCGCATGACTCACTTAACAACTGGGGTTATTCTTTTAACAACCATGGCAAAAAAAAACCGTTGTAAAATCAGGTGTGATTCCCTTAACAACTTCCTTGCTTAGCAACAGATGTTCTGGTTCCAATTGCTGTCATAAGTCGAAGACTGCCTGCATGTAATTGGTTCATTTGCACGTGAAATACAGCTAGCTGATTTACTTGAGGTAGGAAATGAGCCTTATTTTAAGTGGAAGCTATGTATGACATCATTCCTTATCCAGATTCAAAAACAGGCAGATCATGCCAGTGGTGGGTTGCTGCCGGTTCGGACCAGTTCGCCCGTACTGGTGGCGGAAATTTGCACCCGCTCGCCGAACCAGCAGCGATGGCCGGCTGTCCACGCCCCCGAACCGGTCCTCCGGTTGCCGCGGCTTCTGCGCATGCGCAGAGGGTCATTTCCCCGACGTGATGTAGGGCAAAACGTGCACTTCCGTCGCGATGCGAACCGGTAGGGAAGGTAAGTGGAACCCACCCCTGGATCACGCCAAATGAGCAGAAGCTGAGATTTGTCACTTCTGTAGCCTCGCAGGAACTGGGTTTAGTGACTCTCTTCTTGGCAGAAAAGAAACTCTTACTTTAAAAAAAAAAACTGCCTTGAAAAGGTGAACAAAGACGCAAAAGATTGAAGCTGGATAAATGTTGGAAGTCCAAGATTTTAAGATGCATCTAGATGACACTTGCATCCAACAACATTACCCCCCCCACTAGAGTGGGTGGCTATTTAAAATAGAGACAATCCCCATGTGATTCTCTTCCTACCCCAATTATTTGCAACCACAGAGAGGCCTTTGTTCCACACCCTGATTTCTAAGGGGTGATTCATAGGGGAGCCTCTGTATTGATGAAGCTGCTGAGTAATTGCAACAGCCAACAGATCTGGCAGCGATCACAGCTACCCAAAGGGAGAAGGCATTCACTGAAACTCTTGGTCCATGAATCTGTTCTAGGGCTGAAGTCAGGGCTTAGTATAGTAAGATGACTTGGTTAAGGTCCTTGGCTGATGCTGACATTTTCCTAAATTGCAGAATAACACAGTGGGAAGGGACCTTGGAGGTCTTCTAGTCTAACCCCCCTGCTCAAGCAGGAGACCCTAAACCATTTCAGAGAAATGGCTGTCCAATCTCTTCTTAAAAACCTCCAGTGATGGAGCACCCACAACTTCTGGAGGCAAGTTGTTCCACTGATTAATTGTTCTCATGGTCAGGAAATTTCTCCTCAATTCCAGGTTGCTTTTCTTCTTGGTTAGTTTCCATTTCTTCTTGTCCTGCTTTCAGGTGCTTTGGAGAATAGGTTGACCCCCCCCCTCTTCATTGTGGCAGCCCCTCAAATATTGGAACACTGCTATCATGTCCTCCCCTGGTCCTTCTTTTCTTCTGAGTCACTTTTAGAGCACAATAGAAACCACTTTTATTTCTCCAAAATGGTTTAGCAATAGCATTTAAGACTTATATACTGCTTCACAGTGCTTTACAGCCCTCTCTAAGCAGTTTACAGAGTCAGCCTATTGCCCCCAACAATCTGGGTCCTCATTTTACCCACCTCGGAAGGATGGAAGGCTGAATCAACCTTGAGCCTGGTGAGGATCAAACTTCCTTCAGAGGTATCAGCATCTGCATCAGAATAGATTTTGCTTCACTGCTGGGCATTATTGCAGTTACTTGGGATGATAATGATAATGACAACAACTATGATGATGACAACATATTATATGCTAACATATGGTATGTCAACATATGCTAACAACTTCCATCCTCCCACCATCCAGTCTCAACTGTCAGTACCTATCCTTCTATTTCCGTGCCGTCACAACTGATGAAGCTTCATGGATGAGAAGCAAAACATTTTGTTCTTCTTCCTCAAGGAAAAAACACTCCAGTTGCCTTTAAAAAAAAGCATCTTTGGAACAACTATAACCCGGATGACTGAGAATCTCCACAAACACATCATCAAGGGGTTGTTATCTCTTAGTGGCCATATAGATTTTCTTCCTGACAATCCATCTCTACCCTGGTCTTTTAGATCTTCCAAGAGTAGCTCTGTCCATCCATTGTTTCGAACCAATGTCCATCCATTAATTAGAACAATTAATCAGTGGAACGACTTGCCTCCAGAAGCTGCAGGTGCTCCAACATTGGAGGTTTTTAAGAAGAGATTGGACAACCATCTGTCTGAAACGGTATAGGGTCTCCTGCTTGAGCAGGGGGCTGGACTAGAAGACCTCCAAGGTCCCTTCCAACTTTGTTATTCTGTTATTCCTCTATCTTGCTTCTGGTCATCCTCTTCATCTCCTTCCTTCTACCTTTCTCAGCATTAGAGTCTTCTCTAGTGTTGGCCTTGTGAGGTAGTCCAGAGAAGAAGCATAATCAGAAGTTCTACCACTAACTTGGTTTGCCAAAAAAGCATTAAAAGTGGTTAACCTAATCTTGCGTAGCTTCTTCTCTGGTAATATTGTACTTTTAACTAGAGCATACAAAACATTTGCTAGACCAATTCTCGAATACAGCTCATCTGTCTGGAACCCGCACTACATATCGGACGTTAATACAATTGAGAATATCCATAGATATTTCACGAGAAGAGTCCTCCACTCCTCTGCTCACAACAGAATACCTTATACCACCAGACTTGAAATTTTGGGCCTAGACAATTTAGAACTACTCCGCCTTAGGTCTGACCTAAGTGTAGCTCATAAAATTATCTGCTACAATGTCCTACCCGTCAATGGCTACTTAGCTTCAACCACAACAATACACGAGCACACAATAGATACAAACTTAAGGTAAACCGCTCCAAACTCGATTACAGAAAATACGACTTCAGCAACAGAGTGGTCAATGCCTGGAATGCACTACCTGACTCTGTGGTTTCTTCCCCAAACCCCCAAAACTTTAACCTTAGACTGTCTACTGTTGACCTCACCCCATTCCTAAGAGGTCTGTAAGGGGCGTGCATAAGCGCACCAACGTGCCTACCGTCCCTGTCCTAATGTTCCCATGTACTCATAACCATGTATACATGTTTATACTTTTACTGTAATCTTATATATGCTTGACAAAATAAATAACTAAATAAAATAAAAACTTTATTGTAAGGTTACATTAACAGACCCTTGCATGTCTGAAAGTACATCTCTTGTAGAGATTGAGGTCATTTGGAGGTTGTGTGCAGCAAACTGCCTACCTCAGAAGGGCCTCAAGTACCTACATGATCTCACCCAGTTCCCATGATTTCACCCCGTTCATATTGCCTGGATGAAGCAGGACACTATCTCTGGCTGGTACATGATCTCATCTAGGTTGTATTAACAGGATGTAGGATGTTCTTAAGGATTGGCAAGGAGAATTCACCAATGAAAATGCTGTTGCTCTTTGTTATCTTTTGCTGCTTGTAAAACTGTATATAAGCAATAAACACTGCGAAGGCAGTCAGACATCTTGGAATCCTGCAATGACTGGTCTCTAACTCCATCAATCTCTTTCCCCCCCTCATCTTTACAGTCTAAGAAACTAGGGAGGGTCTTTTCTGAGATATTTGCTACACCCACATTCCTTCTGCAGGCTCAGCTGCCACTTGTCTGGTCATTGTCTAGTCTGTGGCTCTTTTTCCGGTCTCCCAAGGTCATTCTCACATACCATTAGGCCAGAGAACTCAGGCTTCACATAATGTGACCGAAATAAGATAATTTGAGCCTGGTCATTTATCTCAGTGTAGAAATCTTTTCTTTCCTCTCTCATTCTAATTTAAGATGTATTCCATTTATATTAAGCTGAACTCTGTCTCATGCATTACTCGAAGGAGATCAAATGTACACATAAAAAAACTCCTTTCAAACGTATATATTTGAAGTCCCTTCCTTCCCACGCTCCTTTATTAAAATAAATGATATTCGTTCTTGAGCTTAGCTTTTCGGGCCATGCAATGAACTTTCTCTATACTTAAAGAATGAAACTGGATTCCTTTGCCATTTTAATTAGCGGGACTGAAGAGTTTTCCATTTGATAGATGGATAATGTCATCCATAGCTGTGAGTCATACTTCCAGGATTAAAAACCATATGATTTTCCATATTTTGTTCTTGAGAAGTTCCTTTTAGCATCTGGCTTGGAGAAGCAGGATGTTGGATGAGTTAGGCCAGAAGTTGGGAATGATGGCCCCTTTATGACTTGAGGACTTCAACTCCCAGAATTCCTGAGCCAGCCTTGCAGGGCTGGCTCAGGAATTCTGGGAGTTGAAGTCCACAGGTCATAAAAGGGCCATCGTTCCCCATCCCTGAATTAGGCCCTTAGTATGATCCACAAAAAGTTCTTCCATCCACACCCTTTCAAAGATGAACCATGAAAAAGAAGAATTTCTCCTTCAAAATTAATTCCTCAACAAGATCAAAGTTGCCTCTGAAGTTGGGGGTGAGGATTTAACTGTGTTCTTGAAACCCTGAGAGGCTCAGTAGAAGTAGACATAAAATAAAATGGTGTTGCTGAGTTTTGATAATGAACTTTATAAAAAATGGAGGATGATTTTTCCTCCCGCTTTTAGCTGAAACAATAGCTTCTTCTCAGGGGTGGGTTCTAACTTAACCTCGCTGCCGGTTCGCTTCCTCCCGCACGCACGCGCATGCGCAGTGCTGAAAAATCCGAAAAAATTCCAAAAAACCCCACAAAAAAACAAAAACAAGATGGTGACGCATGCGCAATGCCAGAAACTTGGCTTCTGCGCATGCACAGAAGGAAAAAAAACCCGGAAAAAAATTCCAAAAAAAATATATCCACACACCCACCCACCCCGAAAACAAGATGGCGACGCATGCGCAGTGCCGGAAACTCGGCTTCTGCACATGCGCAGAAGGAAAAAAAAACCGGAAAAAAATTCCAAAAAAAATATATCCACACACCCACCCACCCCGAAAACAAGATGGCGATGCATGCGCAGTGCCGGAAAC